>PVKN010040525.1:0-10702 GCA_004027915.1 Capromys pilorides
TCCTTATATCACATCAGTTTTTACAAAGCATGACAAGACTAAAAATCAGATCTCCTGCAATTTAAATATTCATCTTTAGGTGAAAAGCTTCAGTTCATTTTTACATTGTCCTGTTCTTAACAAGAACATTGTTCTCTATTTCGTCCTTTCAGTCAAAGGTCTGTTAGAGCCATCCTGTTAGCCAAATGTTTTGTATCACCTTACTGGCTCTTCACTCTTAATTTCAAACACATATCTGGCCAAATGCTCTCAACAGTGATGATGCCACCCTCCCAATAGTAGACTGCATTGAAAGTTTTCTTAATCCACCCAGGCAATGTCTCCAAACACAAACAAAATGCAGAGCAAATTTCTGCCAAAGCACAATATACTACCTGGCTCTAGCACTCAGTGTAGTTTTTCTCAGTTGAAGCCTCCTCAGCTTCATGTTAACTGGCAGCATTTCCATCACTACTCTGATTTTTCAGGCTTCAATCAGAGCCTCTAATATAGTTTATAGCACACAAGGGGTGTCTTTTTGACCAGTCTCTAAAAACATTTCCAAATGCTTTTAAGTCATGTGGCCAGGCAATATCACAGTAATAACCCTACTCTCCCAGTATCAATTTCATTGTGGTTTGAGGATTTCTTTTGCAAGGGAACAATATAATACAGGACACGTTTATGATATTTTATAATGAACAATCCAAGAATCACATACAACAAGTGCAGGAAATCTATCCATACACTACATACTAAAAAATCCAGCTGAGGACCTAGAGCTCATAACAATGCCTCCCACAAGTCCAACTGGAGGTCTAGAGACCACAACAAAGTCTCATGCTGACCTGCTTCATGGATCTGTACCAGAATGGCCCAAAGGTCAATGGTGGAAGTTAGAAAGTCTATGCCAGTGGGTTGAAGGATCTGTGCTAGCCAGCTGAGGGATCTGAACTGGAGGTAGGAAGCAAAGCTCAAGGTAAGAACTGGAGTTTCTCCCAAAGTACCATAGCCATCCTCAGCAACGGTAAGGTCTCAAGCTCTTCCAGTGATGAGAAAAGCTGTGTTCCCATCAGGAAAATCAATGCCACAAGCGTTTTTCTGAGGCTGAGCAGCACTCCATCTTTCCCTTCAGAGCCAGAAAGCGATGCTCAAGATGAGGACCCAAGCTTTGCCAAAGTTCACTGGGAAATCCAGCATGACAAAGTCCTCCAGCAGAACAGCTCAAGATAACCGGCAGCTTCCAGCAGCTCCAACAGCTTCTCCGAACAGTGTTTCGGCAGTTTCTCCTGTTCTGCCTTTATGCTATAATCAACGATCCTCAGGTGGGCCTCCCGCACCTAGGCCATGCTAGTTTAATTCACTGGGTGTAATAGGTTGACCACCTGTTAGAAATTCACTATAGATTGCTTTCCCCATGGTGAAATATATGTCCATATGAGAACAAAACCTCAAATACTTATTCTTTGGTCTTTTACAAAAAATGTGTCAACCTGACCTGGGCCTCATCTCTACATTGGGTCCATAAAACAATTTGTTCCACAGAGTGTGAGGATTATGGGACAAAATGCACATAAAAATGACTTAGCAGTTATTATAAACCATTTGTATGTGTAGTATTTGTATTTCTCCATCAATTTTATTCTTCTTTTCCTTAGTAGACACTTTCTTGTAACTGATTAAGCAATGTAAGTTTCTTTCAAATACAAGAATAGGTGTGATAGGGTATACCTGTAATTCCCAAAATCTGAGAAACTGAGGCAGAAGCATATCAAGTTCTATCCCAGCCTGAGCAACTTAGTGACTTAGCAAGATCATGTCTCAAAACTAAAAATAAATTTAAAAATTTTTTTTAAAAAAGGATAGATTTCAAATCCAGTGAACCTGGTTGAATAGTATGTGGAAATCATACTGGTATTTGGTAGGCCTCTACTACTTTCCAGGTGTGGAAGAAAAGTTTTCCAGTGTTAGTTTACTTAATCCTAATCACCCAGAGGACCTGAAGATTGGGCGAATGAAGATGGCTAGAATTCAAAGCCAGCACTGTTGAACTCCAGAGCACTTGTTTCTTCCACTTAACAAGACTTGACATCTGTGCACTGTGAGACAAGATCTTGAACCACATTGTATAACTACTATGAGGACAACAAAATTCAATGTATCAATTATTATGAATGCACTACTAATATGTTTTGAAACTATCATATTGTTATTTCCTATTAAAAATTAAAATTAAAAAAAAAGATCTTGGACCACTGTGTACGTGTGCACCCATGCACACGTGTGCACACACACAGTTTATCCCTATGTTTACCCACCTCACAATCCTGATCTACACTTATTGTCTCAACTTGATTATTCTTCACAACCACTTTCTTGTCTTGAGCATCTGAGTCTGGACAATACATCTGATGGCTGCCCACCTTCAGTTTACAAGCTACCAAGGTTAGAGTGCTGTGGGCAGGGTTTTTTTTTTTTATCCCTCAAGTGTACTCATATCACTTAGAACAGAGTATGACACACAGTAGACAATCAGTCAGCATTTGTTGAAGCAATGCATGTTGGGTGATTGCTCTGCAATACACACAGACCCCAAGCAGGTGAAGAAAAGTCACATAGTGTGAGAAGGACTGTTTAAATACTTCAGAACACACATGGGTGCCTGCCCATCTGCCTATTTCTCTATGTGGTTACAGCTGGCTGTGCCTGGTTTAGATGCTGTGTTTTTCTTTAGGCAAGTCAAGCACATTTTATACAGGGTATGGTACAGAGTGGACACTGCAGTTCCCCAGAGGAATGATAAGATAGGAATTGCTTGGAGGTGTTGCTAAGTTTAGATATACACTTGCCTCCAGAGGACCTGAAGGTGGTAGAAACTTTGAGAGATGGATCTTACTGGGAGATGTTCAGATTATTGTGGGCATGCCCTCGAAGGGGGCAGTGAAACCCTAGCTGTTCATTGTTCTTCTGCTTCCACACCAGTGAGCAGTTGCACCCCACTATGCACACTTTGCCATGATATGTTACCTCTGTAGTCCCAGAAACAACAATGCCTACTGACCATGAACTGAGACCTCCACACCAGTGAGCCAAAAGATGCCTTACAAATTGATTGCCTTAGGTATTTTGTTATAGTATAGAAAATGGAATAACAATGCCTCCCAAAGCAAGCTTCAATCAGGGTCCTTCAGTCAGAGTCACAAATGGAAAACATCAAATTGAACCCCAGGAGGCTTTGCCCAAAAGAAAAGAGGTAGATTATGTGCTCAGCATAGTCTTGACACGAGGGCAGGGCTGCTAATCCATCCCTTTTCCATACACAGTATGTTGCGGGCCATTTCCAGCTGCAAAAGAAAGCCTGACCTTTGTAGAGAGCTATAAAAGATGATGAATTCACTCCTTCTTTCCTCACAGTGCAGCTTTCCCTTGACAAAGGAGGAAAGATGAAGGGCATTATGTTCAAAGCAAGGTACACAAAGGCAGCTCAGCATTTGTCAAGCTGAAGGTGAGAACACCTATGTGATTGGCCCTGAGGCCACCAGAAACCTGGCGGTGTGGCCATCTGCAGAGAGGGATGTCTTGTTCACACCAGCTCTGCAGTGCAATCAGACAGTTGGGAGGAGGGCTAGGAAGGTTCAGAGCATTGCGAGTGAAGAGTCCAGGATTATGGGCTGTTGTCTGCTCAGGATGATTTAGAAATCACAGAGACAGGTATGATGGATTCAAACAGGCAAAGATGCTATACTGTCCAGCCACAGAGTTTGAAAGTGTAATGGACTTACATGTCTCAAGAAAACCAGAGGTTTCAGCACACATCCAAGACCTGGTCCTCCCACCTTGCAGCACAGGATGGGACAGGGAAGACTTGCAGTCAGCAAGCATGGCAAAAGCCAGGCACCGTCAATGTTACTCTTGAAGCAACCTTCACTTTGAATAGAAAGCACACAGTCATACTGGCTCCTAGGTTCCTGGCTTATTTGTCCCCAGGCTGGAACTTGACCTGCCTCTTCCTCTCAGTGGGAAGTTATTTTCAAAGGCCACATTCAAGAAAAACACTCACATGCTCCTTGGTGTCAATGGTAGATGGCTCCCTGGTGGGTATTTGTGTAGTGACTCTCATACCTCCCGTCTCACTCTTCTTTCCCTGCCCTCTTCCCATCTTGTGCTTGTGCTTGAATTCACATGCATTAAAAGTGCTCCTGGTGTGACAGTCCTATACAGACAGCTGCCCACTTACGATGGTTCAACCTACAATTTTCATGTTCACAAGTACAGAAGTGACATGAGTTCAGTAGGAGCTTCACTTAGAGTTTTGAATTTTGACCTTTTTTCTGGGCTAGTCATAGAGGGTAAGATCACCTTTCTCAGTTCTGGCAGTAAGCTGCAGCTCCCAGCCAGTCCCATGGCCACAGAGTGGACAGCTAGGACACTGCTGTGTACTGTGCAGGACTCAGTGGGCTACAAGAGATACTTAACACTTTATTATTAAATGGGCTTTGTATTAGATGATTTTGCCCAAGTGTAGGCCAACATAAGTGCTCAGCAGCTTTAAGGGAGACTAAGCTGTGATGTTCAATAGGTCAGGTGCCTTAAAAACATTTTGACTTCCAACATGTTCAATTTAATATGGGTTCAGGATGGGCTGTGACCCATGGTAAGTACAGAAGTATCTGTATTCTAGACCTCAACAGTCTTCATCCACTTCTATACCTTCTGCCTTCACTTACAAGTACATTCTTCTGTAAGGCTTCCTATGTACAAACCACCAAACTGTAAACATTGCAGTTAGTTGTGGGAATGAAGCTCCTTGTTTGATCTTAATGGGAAAATGGCAAACGGTAGATTTGCCTGCCTGTAGAGAGGTTAAGGCTCCTGTTGCATGTTAGGAGTCGGTGTCGAAAGAAACGACAAGAAGACCCGATGAATTTTGCTCAGAGGTCTCACTGAGATCTGTCTCTCCCAAAGTGAGCCCAGAACCCTCTCAGCATCTCAGCTTTATTTAGGGCTAGTGAACATGATCACGTGAGGACCACTTTCTCTATTGACTTCCACCTTTAACCTATCACTAGGTTCACACAAATGCTAACTAAGAAATTCTAAACAGGGGAGGGGACAACTATTAACATCCCAAGCAAAGGAGCAGATAACAAACAAGGAGCCATCAGGATAAGCTGTTAAGTGCCTCCTTGAAACCCAGCTTCCAGGAATTCCCAAGTAACAGACTACACTGTCCCTGGGCTTTGTTTATTGCTCTCCGCTTCTTGAGATGCTAATTTCTTATTTCCACAGGCTCCACTTTCTGCTGTCATTTTGCAGTGCTAGGTATTGAATCCAAGGGTTCAAGCATTCTAGGCAAGTAAGTGCTCTACCAGAGCTTCACTTTAGCCCAACCTCTTCCATTTTAATAATCAGTGTGTAACTCCTTTCCAGTGTCTATTCTGAAAGTTCTGCAGCCTTACGCCGTGTCTGTGTGAAGCCCGGAATCAGAGCTGTCTTTCATCCACTCCTTACTCCTGCCTCCTGTCTCCAAGGGAATTAATTATTTCACTAGCAGGATAATGAAAGATGGGCTAAGAGCTCAGTAACATTACCAGGACAATATCCACTGGTGGAGAATGGCTTTTGGGTGGCTGAGCTTTGGTATGTGTTGGTACTCTGAGAAAGGAACCCAGGGGGAAGGGGGGCTGCAATGCTCTGAAGGTTCCACCAGTGGAGCAGCTGCCTCCAGTGTGGTTTGCTGTATGTGCAGCGAGTCCCTGTTGGTAGATGGCAGGAAGCCTTAGTTCATTACCATGTGGAACACAGATCATAGGGCTCTGTGGTGTCCTTGAACATGTGGGCTGGCTTCTCCCAGAACAACTTCTCCAAAGGAGTATTTTTTTGTACTGGGGATTGAGCTCAGGAACTTGTGCTTGCCAGGTAGGCATTTATGCCATTGAGCTATCACTCCAGCAAGAACCTATTTTTAAATGCTTACATTGAAACCACATTACATGCAAATTCATTTATTATTTTTCCTATGCTTACAATTAAACCCAGGGTCTTGCACACTCTAAGCGAACACTCTACCATGCAACTTTAGGTGATTTTGTCATTGTGCAACCATCACCATATTCTTACACAGACTAAGATGGCTCTGACACCAATAGGCAATATGTAACCACTGACATGCATGCAGCCCATTGTTGTGCAGGGTTGTCACATGACACACTGGCATTCAACCACGTATATGTAAGTGCACTGGCATACTATAAATAGTGTGGATCATCTTGTGCATCCCTTTGCTCTGCATTGTGTCAATCCTAAGGCTCTAACTATACTGAGTGCTTAAAATACTGTGTTAGTCTGTTTTGTGTTGTTATAACAAAGTACCTGGTGCTGGGGAATTTATGAAGGAAAGAGGTTTGCTGTAGCTCATAATTCTGGAAGCCCAAGAGTGTGGCACCAGCATCCGTCCTGCTGTCATGAGAGCCTGTTGACAAATAGAATCATAAAGTAGGAATGTGTGCAGAAGAGGGAGAAACAGCAAGATCAGAGGGTCACACAGCAAGACAGGAAGCAAGAGCTGGGTGAACAGGCCAGCTGGTCCACTCGCAAAGGAATTAATCTTCTAACAAGCCTGACTCATTCCACCACTAATCCATTCCCAACACTGGAGCCTCATTCTTATGGCTTACACCTATGGTGGCCAGAGGTTGGGTTTGTATTCAGGAGTTGGGTTTTTTGGAAGATGATTGGATCACGGAGATGCTACACTCACCAGTGAATTCATCCACTGAAGAGTTCAGAGCTGTATGTGATATGAGGGACCTTGTTCAAAGAGGCAGGGCAGGGGGAATATGACTCAGAAGGGAGTATCCTCCCCTGGCTCCTTGCTCTTCTCTCTGCTGCCATGATGTGAAGGGTTGTCTTCTGCCTGGGACCTTCCTCTGTACCCTTCTGCCATACCCCTCTGCTGTCTCTTCTGCCATGGAACCAGGAGACCTTGGGCTGAATCCTGTAAGAACTATCAGTAAAGAAACCTTTTCCCATAAGTGGTGGATTTGGGGATTTGGGGTGTTGTGTCCCAGCAGGGAGGAAGAGATGAGGACATCCCTGGCGCAGACTTCTTTCATTAGGTCCCACCTCTTTGAGATCCTTCTGCCAGAGCACATCAGGGCGCCCTCCCACCACATCCGAATCGCAGCAGGTGTAGGTTGTTCACATAGCTTGGCTTAGATGCTCAAGATACTTTAGCTTTAATGTTGGAGAAAAACCATAGTGAGTGAGAGATAAAATACTTTAGGAGCGTGGCAAGTGTTTAAGAGAATTTATGGGTCTTTTTTCCTTTTCAACTATATACTTAGTTTGTTCCAAACATAAAGAAAAATTTAAAGAATTACACATAGAATACATATATATCCACTACCTAGATTCTGCAATCAATGTTTAATTTAACTTTGATGTCTCCCCTTCTGACTTTCCTTCTGTCCATTCACCATCCCATCTTACTTTTTGGTAAAGTTCCAAATCAATTCCTGAGGTCAGTACACTTCACCCCCAATCTCCTCAGCCTACACATCACTCATTAGAACCCAGAATGTGTTTATGGTTTTTTGAGATAAAATTTAGATGCAATGAAATTCAAGGTTGGGATTTGGACCATTCCATGAGTTTTGATGAATGTGTGATCCAAACTCCTACCCTGATATAGCCAGGGTAATCTGAACTAAATTTAGTTTTCTTTTTCTAAGTGCTGGCTTTAAAATGTTTTTGCCCTGTGAGATAAGACTCCACTGAGCCTTATGAAAAATTTATGTCAAATATCTTATTTGGCCCCTTTTGCTGTAAACCATGAAACAGCAAAGAGGAGCCTAGAGAATCGGAAACAACTGATTTGAGGTAAGAAAACTTATCAGCATAGAGGTAAGGGTTCAAATGCCAGCATTTCCACTTTCTGTCTGTATAATCTTGGGCTATCAAGGTAGCCTGTCTGTTCTCTACTTACAAAATAAGGATAAGACCAGAACATCCGTCATATGATTGCTGTGTGCCAAATCACATGAACTTCTTAATTAAAACAGTCCCAGCCACGTAGGAAATGCAGGATATTGCTAGTCTTTGTCCTGGGAGACCAGGGAGAGGGGCCTCATATCTGAAACACATGCTGATTCTGTAAACGGTGGATCCCATCATCTCTTTGTCCCTGATGGCCCTCCAGCTAGATATTTAATGACTGTCAAAATCTCACCGTGACATCACCAGACAGTGTCAGCAGAAAGTCAGTGTCCATAAAATACTCAAACTGGAAGAGCTAGAACAGGTGAGGGATTGAGTTCTTAGTCTCTAATTGTGTTTGGTTTGTACCAAAATTTTCCTGGCCTTGAATTTAATAGCACACTATTTTATTGGCAGCAAATTTCATTACAGACTCATTAGTTCTCTTCTGTTCCTTCCTCTCTGCCAGACGGAAAGCCTTTCTTTGATTGATGTTGAGTTCATTATTCACAACTCATAAAATAGTCACCTCTAAAATGGAGATCAGCAAAGAGCATTTTCTAAGGAAAGGTTCTTTCTCAAACAAGCTACTTTGATGGACTTCTGAAATAAAATTCATCCCTTTCAGCATTCAATCAGACATTTGATGATTAGTAATTAAGTGCCTCTAAGACAGACATGGTCACTGTTTTCAAAACAAACCTACAATATATTTGGAAACACAAATATTTAATTAGTAATTGCACAAATAATTAATGACAACTAGGATTGTACTGACACAACAGCAGACCATGGAGCATATACTATTAGATGCCTGCTGTGGTGAGCCCTAATGATCATCCTCCAATATTTATACATTTTAAAAACATTTTTTAGCAAGATGCATGGAATTTAGGGTAATCACATTTTCCAGCTTCCTTTGCTGTTACACGTAGTCATGCGAGTAAATTATGGGATTTCCTTTTTTCTTTTTCTTTTTTGTATATTTGGTACAGAGTCTCACTATATAGCTCAGACTGTAGTGATCCTACTATTTCAATATCTCTAGGGCTGGGATTACAGGTGTGCACCACTATGCCTGGACTTGGTGGCCGGCTCAGCTTGCCCAAGGGAGAGGCCGATGCAACATGTGGTGCCCAGGATCAAATCTGGTCCCTGAGCTTGTCTAAGCAGGCACTTAGTCCACTGAGCTATCATGCTGGTATAAAAATGGGAGTTCTGAAAACATTTCCTTCTTCTTAGAGGCCTGAAGGAAAGATAGCTAGCCATCTTTCCACAGTACCACCTATGGTCCTGGGTACATTTTCTCATGGAAGTTGCAGTATCTGGATATGTTCAGACCATGGCAGTCAATATATAACCAGGAGGAGAGCAAATTCATAGATAGCAGAACAGAGAAATGGAAGGATTCTGACAGCATTCTTAAACACTGAGTTAAGCAAGCCTGGAGCCAGTCCACTCCCAAACTCCTGTTATGTCAGAACATGACCAACCAAGAACAGCCCAATCAAGCAGCATGCTGCATAAACTCCCCAGTTTCAGCTCCATGCTGAAATTCAAACCATGTTCCCTCATTTTTTTTTAAAGTTTATTTTATTTTCTTAAACCACATTACATATTTGTTTGTGTTATGGCCGGCTCACCTTTCCCTGGGGGGTGGGTGGTGGTGCAGCATGTGGTGCCTGAGATTGAGCCGCAGTCCCTACAGTGGCCTAAACTTCCCAACACACGCGCTTTAGACCGCTAAGCCATCTCACCAGCCCTGTTCCCTCATTTCTGAAGGGCTACACACACACCAAGGGACATTTGCACTGGCTTTCCTTGTCTGTGATTTTTACCAGCTTAGATGTCCTCCCAGAGCAATTTGGACCAGTCTGCACCCCTGGGCCTTGCCTACTCACCTTTTTTCTCCACCAGGACACCACAGTGATGGCTCATTCTACTGCCCAGTTGGGAAGACCCAGAAGCTACCATAGCATCATAGACCAACAGATGCCTTTAAGCATCTGTTGTAAACAGATGTAAAACTCCCACTGCTCAGAAGAACCTACCTGTGTGCACACAGACTGGGCTGGACATGCAGGGACACTGCCTTCTCCACAGTGGAGCCATCAGTTGAATGGTTTTTCTTTCTCTTCCTGACTGCTTAGATTGGAAGAGGCTCTGGGAAGCCTCTTTGGAGCCCAAGGAAACACCCTGGTCACTGCAAAGCTTCTTTAATCAAAAAGTACGCTCACAGGCAAGCTGGACCTGGACCTTTGAGTTGGATTTTCTTTCTTTCTTTCTTTCTTTCTTTCTTTCTTTCTTTCTTTCTTTCTTTCTTTCTTTCTTTCTTTTTCCTTCTCCTTCTCCTTCTCCTTCTCCTTCTTCTTCTTCTTCTTCTTCTTCTTTTTTTTTTTTTTTAACCAGGGATTGAACTCAGGACTCATACTTGCCAGGCATAAGGTCTGTTTTCTAGGGAACTAGAAATATTTCCCTTAGCTCACATCACCCCTGCCACAAGGCCAAGTTGTGTGGAAGAAACACATTCATGCGACCTCAGACCCAGCAGGAAATTATAAAGGCTATGGATGCCAAAGCATCAGCTGTTCACTCAAACTGGGAGGAGAAAAGGAGGTCGTCATGCCCCACCAAAGCTTTGGCATCTCCATACCATTATTGGAGTGAGCCTCTCACTGTCATAGCTTCTTCCTCCTCACCCCCGACCTGCCGTGGTTTCTATGGCAGCAAAGCCTTTGCCCATGTC
>PVKN010040526.1:0-10696 GCA_004027915.1 Capromys pilorides
TTAAGAAGTTGAATCAAAGAATTAGTACATACTGGTTATGACTTGAGTACATCAAGCATCACTATTCGATCTTGGAGTCAAAGAAGATATCAAGCTAAACTGCAAAAATTAAAACAGCATTTGGGGCTTAAGTCTTAAAACATAATAGTATTTATTTTTTGATGAGGTATCAAGGCAGAATTTTGATTTCTTAACCACAGATACATGTATAATGATTGTTTGGATATTTTGGCTTAAAGTTTTTAGAAACTCATGGTATGCTCCAATGACTTCTCCAAGCTACTGCTCTTCTGGTTTGACCTAATGCAAGATGTCATCGTATGTAGGCTGCAACTGCTATGCAGTGTGATAGCTCCTAAATGCCATGCGGAACAGTGTCAGAACACAAAAAAAAGTTCTTGTGGTTTCTATTCAGATTTAAAAATTGACAGACTTGCGCTGGACAAGCAACTTAGTGGTGACAGTGCTCGCTTAGCCTGCACAAGGCTTTGGATTTGATTCCAAGCACAGCAAAAGTAAAAACAGAAAACAACAACAAAAATAATTGATAGATTCATTGGGGTAATTCTGTTTTCTGTCACAGTTTGAATGACAGTCCATTTCATTATTCCAACATGTCAAAGTCGGGTTCATCCTGAAACTAAAATGTAGTAAAAATTTAAAAAAATTCATAATGGCCATAACAAAAGTAACAGGTAGATAGTGGTGGGATATGGTTGGAGTCTCTAAAGAGCATAACCAGAGTCACTGTGATGTACTATGACACCTGCTATCGCTACTCCCAGGACAGCAGTCCTGTCTCCTTCATTCAGCCTGAGACAGTGCGCCTGATTCTGGTCAGTAACACATGGTGAACAGATATGCCTGCCTTTTAAATTACAGATTGTTTTTGTACCTGAACTTAATTTTTCTAAGGCTTTCTACTGATATGATTTAAAGAGATCAGAGCCTCTGTATAATTTTTAAAAGGTTAAACACTGTTGACATCCAATGGCACAAGATAACTTTTCCCATTCCAAAAGGGAGGAATAGACATATAGAAATAAATAAGACCAAGAAGTGAAAAAATTATTTAATAAAACAAAAAATAGGCCAGGTGTGGTGACGTGGGTCTGTAATTCCAGCACATAGGAGGCCAAGGTAGGAGGCTTGTTTCAAGTCTGAGGTCAGCCTGGGCTACATAAGGAGTTCACATTCATCCTGGATTACAGAGCAAGGCCCTATCTCAAAGAGGCCAAAATAACAAAATGAGAGAGAGAGAGAGAGAGAGAGAGAGAGAGAGAGAGAGAGAGAGAACCAAAGCAAGACCAAGACTCAGCAGCAAATGTTAAATTCTATATGTCCATGCCCAACATCTGAAGCAGATGGTAGAGATGTGAACTCCTAAGGGTTTGCGTGACCTTCCTCAACATCAGTGCCAGTTGCAGATTCCATAGCTCTTAAGACCTATATCTAGATGTCTCTCAAGAGCTCTATGCTCATAGATGGAGCTTTGGGAAGGTGACTGGGGAAGGTGATTGGATTATGGGAGTTTAGAACTGGCTTGCTGCTAGGATGTGGGATCTGGTTGGGAGAGGTAGGCCTCTGAGACATGACCTTGAATGATTTATTTCTTTCCTGCTTTTCTCTCTCCCTCTCCTTCCTCCTTCCTCCCTTCCTGCCTCCCTTCTTCCCTTCCTTTCCCATCTTCCATGCTAAAAGCAGCTGTCCATTCTGTCCTGCCTCAGAGCCATCAGACTATGGACTGAAACCACTATAACTATCAGTCAAAATAAATCTTTCCTTCTTTAAGTTGTATGTATTGGGTACTGGGTCCCAGTGATAAGAAAACTGACTAAGCCAATGGCCTTATTCTTGGGCTGTGTATCAGTTATTTTCTCATTGTTGAGATGCAATACTTCACAGTTCAAACTTAGGAGAGGAGAGGTTTGTTTTCGCTCATGTTTCAGTCCGTGGTCAGCTGGTTCCATGGCAAAGGTACCTGGGGAAGGAGAGGAGCTCATGTCATGATGGATGAATCAGAGAATGAACAAAAGCCAGGGAGAGCAATAAACCCTCCTAGACCACACCCCTAGTGGCCTTCTTATTCTGACTATGCCTCACCTCCTAAATATTTAGTTATAAACTCATCAGTGGATTAACCCAACAGTAAGCGTAGCACTCCCATGATCCAATCAAAAGCTCAACCTATAAAAGTCTGAGGTTTTGAAAGAACATCTAGATGTAAACCATAACATGCCACCCCTGATCCCCAAAAAGATTCATGGGCATTTCTTTTTGAAAAATGCATTTAATCTATCTCTAAAAGGTGTCAGTGTCCTAAGAATTCCAGCATTGCTGAAAAGACCAAGTTTAAAATTTCCTCTGAGACTTAAGGTAACTCTTAGCTATGAGCTCTATAATTTTTTTTTAAGTTTAAACACATATGATGGCACAGGATAAACATTCATATTCCAAAAGGGAGGAAGGGGAAATAGTAAACAATGAACAAAGCAAGACCAAAACCAACAGAGCAAGTATTAAATCTTGTAGCTCCACGCCCACCATCTGGGACAAGACAGGGCAAGATGTAAATTTTAAATGGTTTGGGTTATTCTGCCCCTATAACACTGCTAGTGGCCATAGCTCTCAGGGCTTCTTTCTCAGCCTGAATGTGCTCACTCTTCGTGATTTTCATTCCACATTCCTGTTTTCTCTAACTTTCTGGGATCTCCACCGCACTTTCAGCTTCACTCTCACAGCTCACACACTGCCCTTTAAGGGGCACACTAACTGGCCTCGTAGTCCTTCTTCCCCGAAATCTAGGTGGAAGCCTCAATCACCCCACAGCTATGGCAATCTTCGTATCCATGAAGCCATGCCCATGTGGATGATACTGAAGTCTGTCCCAGCTCAATCAGCAGGCAGACCCATTGAATCATGGCTGCAGAAGCCTCTAAGTTCCCAAATAACTGAGCATTAAGAATATAATCCTAGAAAACAAATTCCCTAGGGGGCCATTTTTTAACACAATGCCCTGGGACTCTTTTCAAGAAAAAGTTTTTACTTTTGCAATTTTAACCTGCAAAGTTTGGGATCTTGCTTGACATTCCCTTAACCCATTTTTCCAATTATTTTAATCCAAAAGACTTTGGTTCTTTGTAATCCTTATGGCAACAAAGGCCTCCTATGCTCCAGCTTTATGGAATCTAACTTTACAGTAGCTTCTTTTCTGGTGAAACTCAAAACCTATAATATCAGTTAACTATGTTTTTGTTCTTGATTCTGAATGTACTCTGAATGAGTACTCCAGTACTCACACCACAGCCTGAATATTGGGCAACTTTGAAATTTCCTCTGCCAGTTTTATTAGTATTAGTCCAGTGTGCTTCATCACAATCTCTCACAAAGTCTCAGGACATGAGTAAAGTATTTATAAATTTAAGCCAGGCATGGTGGCACATGCTTGCAATCCTAGCACTTGGTAGGCTGAAACAGAAGGGTCATTGCAAGTTTGAGGCCAGTCTGGGCTACAAAGTTAGGCCAAGGCCAGCCTGAACTACATAGTGAGACCCTTCTCTAACAGACAAAAAAAAAAAAAAAAAAAAAAAAAAAAAAAAAAGAAGAAAGAAAGATAGATTTTTTTTTTTTTTTTGCTAGAGTATTACACACATAACCTTGAGTCAAATTGCCAGTGGAGTCCTTGTTACCAACAAAAACACTCTTAGCCGATCTTTTTTGTCTACATTTCCATCAGCATTCTGGTCTTCTGAGCTCTGACCAGAGTCTCCTATCAAGCTTAGCTCAGAGCATTCTAGGTCTTCTTTAACTGGCATCTGTAAACCTTTCCATATTTCTACTATGGACTACTTTCAAAGGCCCCCAAACTATATGGTCACGTAGTCATAGTAATGACCCCATTTATGGTACCAAAATCTGTCTTACTTGTTTTTCTCATTGCTAGACCAATACCCAGCACTCACAACTTAAAGCTGGAAAAGTTACTTTGACTCATGATTTTAGTCCATGGTTAACTGTTTCTCAAGCATAAATGGCATGGTGGAGGGGCAAGGTAGGTGAGAAGTTGCTCACGTTATGGCAGCCAGGAAGCAGAGAATGAAATAAGGAACAGGAAGGGAGCTGTTTCCTTGCAGGTCACACCCCCTGTGACCAGTCTTTTCCAGGTCCCCATCTTCTAACAGCAAATCAACTAGATCACTCCATTGATTTGATCAGCATCCAAAAGCCCTGCCCATGTGTTCCTGAAGACTTTGTGGGATATTCTTATCTTTTAAGAGTAAGGGAAATCTATTGTCCCTCTTCTGTCTAAGAAGGACAGAGGAAGGTCCCAAGGGGGTGGCCCACTGACCCCACCTCTCAAGGGTATTTTATTGAGCAAAGCAACAAGGTGAGGCAGGTTCAAGGTGAGACAAAACTGTAATCAACTCATAAGATTACAAGAATAGTTGCTTAGGTAATATTAATCCAGTGAGATATCACAAGGTGAAAGTGAAGTAGAACAAAACTATGGTGAAACAATAATATTAGAGCAATTATAGTTGCCTAGGTGATATTGATTAAACAAGGATCAAATAGGGGAGGCTCATCACACTCAAGGGTATATAGAACAAACAAGAATTTTCTGGAAAAGAATAGAAGTGACTTCTCCACTAGAAGTGACTAATGCCTATTTAGAATATTAATCACTGCTGTGCATCCCTAGGGGGAGTATGTGGATGTAGTCATTCCTCTTTTTCTTGAAGATTGGCCTTCGGTGAATGTGCCTCTGGCCACAGTTGTCTCCTGACTGAGAGTTGAGCACTGTCTAACTGCCTATAATATTTATAACTGACTTAACAGTCTACCATATTCCCTGCTCTGAAGAGTTATCCCTAAAACTGCAGTTAAGGGAAAGGGAATATAGTCTTCATCTAGCTGCTTTGAGCTGAGAAAGGTTAATGTAGGAGAGGCTACAGCCAGGGTACTTTCTAGAGAGCTAATCTAAGGGGTCTCAGGTAGAAGTCATGTTGTGGTTTGGTAGTTATGAGCTCTCTTTGCAAAGTCAGCCTGGTGGATTCCACTAAAGGAATCTAGCACATCTGTTGTTGGCTCCATCTGCATGAGCACTTGGAATTTAGCAGTCTTGACACAAGAATGAACAAATTTTCTGATAAATTAGAGCGTGTATAATCAAAGCATGAGCTCTAGAATGGACAAGTATGTTGTGAAAAGAGTTAATTTAGAAGCTGGTCTTTCCTTTAATGTAGTTAGTACAGGGCCTACAGGGTCTCGCTACATAGATCGGAAGCATAATGGTGATCCTCCTGTTTTCAGCCTCCCAAGTGTAGGGATTACAGGCGTGTGCCACCATGCCCAGTCTCAATTGCCATCTTAGTGTCCCCCTGGGGCTGGGGCTGGCATGGCATGCCAGGGATTAAACCTAGTCCTGCACCTGCTCTAGCAGGTGCTTTAGTCTGCTGAGCTACCTGGCTGGCCCTAGAAGCTTCTTAAGGGACTGAAATGGAGACTGGTTGTTAGATTCCTCTAGTGATGGAGTTGATATTTTGTTATAAGTCTCTCCAGTTTTAGCTGTAAGAAGATGGAGAGTTTGGCGACTTTGAATGATAATTTTAGCTAAGAATTTAAAAATTCTTTTTTTTTCTTTTTTTTGTGGTGGGACCAGGATTCAAACTCATGACCTAGCACTTGCCAGGCAGGCACTTGTGCCACGGAGCTATCTCTCCCGCCTCCTCTTATTGAGTATATATAGAATCTACCATAGTTTTTTCTTAATGACCCATAAAAGTGGAAACTGCCAGAAGATGTCAGAGAGTGCAACATTTTCTATATCTAGCTTAGTACTATGACATTTTTTTTATATACCTTTTGGTTATAGTTTTCAGCTGGCTGTTTAAGACACAGTTAAAGTGAGACCTGTGTTCATCATAATTAACCTTCTGCTATCAAGTTAAGTTTCCTCAGTTATTACCTTGGAACCATGTACAGAGATGCTCAGATCCTCTCTCAGTGTTAGCCATCAGGATGGGTCACAGCCTTGCTTGACCATTTCTTTCTGTGAAAGCATGGGATGGTTTTTCCTCTTAGTGACCTTCCTTTGACACACTGTACAATCGCTGATTCTTGTCCTCTGGGGTCCAGCAATCGCCCTGATCAGCAGGTTGGGTGACTCACCAAAGTTGTAGGATCTCTTAGAAAGGTTTCCTCATGTCCTCAGTCTGTGTTGGCTGTCCTGTGAGCCCAGTCACCTTTCTAGTTCCAGTCTCTAAACTTTAGTTTTAAGCACTCAGAGGTGACAATTTTATTGCAGTGGGGGAAGTGAGCTCAACTATTGATATTAAGCACTTTGGAATATAAAGTATAGTTAGAGGGGGCCAGTGAGATGGTTCAGCAGTCTAAAGCGCTTGCTTAGGAAAGCTTAGGCAACCTCAGGGACCACAGTTCGATCTCTGGCACCACATGCTATGCCAGCCCCACCCCCAGGGCAGGCTAAGCTGGCCATAAAAAAAAAAAAAGATTTTTAAAAAAAGCATAGTTAGAGGACTATTATTTCCTATCAACTATAATTGTTTTAGTAGTGTGGCCTTGCTGAATGTTAACAGACAACAATTATGTAATTTACAAAGAAAACTTGAAATAAAGAGTCATGCATAATATTTTTTTATTTTTTAAAGAGAATACAAAATAGCAATGAAAATTAGGAATTATACAGAATTTTACTAAACAAAATAATAAGAATTTGACAGTATTTGTTACATTGTATTGCATTGTTTTCAACTTAATTGTTTACATTACCAGACAGATGCATGCAAAATTGGAAAAATAAAGAACAAAGAAAACAATTACGAGAAATTAAGGGGCCAGCCAAGTAGCTCAGCAGACTAAAGCACCAACAAGCAGGCTCAGGGGCTGAGGTTCCATCCCTAGACCTGCCGTGCTGGCCCTGTCCCTGGGGCACACTGAGAAGGCAATTGAGACTGGGCATGGTGGCACGCACCTTTAATCCCAGCTCTTGGGAGGCTGTAAATAGGTGGATCACTACAAGTCCAATCTAACAGTGAGACCGTGAACACCCTGTAGAGCCTTCCCTAAAATACAAAAGAAGGAGAGAAAAAGAAATTAAGGAAAAGAAAGAAAAATGAAAACAGAAAAAAAAGTTAAGCATTAAGCGCTCCTTTCCACAGACCAGCAAAAATCCACAGTATAATTATCCAAACCATTCTGCATACATGCACAGATATATCTTTTTTCCTCCCTTCCTCTCTTGTCCTTCTCCTCATCTCAGTAATTCCTTCTTTTCAAACAGATTGATTCTCTTTTCACAGTATCTACTGTATCCTTCATATTTTACTTACTTTTTCAGGTTCTTACACTAGGGAGAGCTGGGGAAATAGCTCAGTAGAATAAGCACTTGCCTGGCAAGTGCAAGGTCCTGAGTTCAATCCCTGGTACCACAAAAAAAAAAAAAATACACTAGGGAGACAATAAGATGTTTATGCATAGTATTTTAGCATGACAATCATGATGACTTTTTTAAAAAAACACGTAAATGTGCATTTTAGCACACAACAACTTTTTTAGTCAATCATTTCTATCAAGTCCATAAAGAAAATCACCTAATTTGGTATCTTTAAATGGAATGTCATTGAAGAAGTTTGTGACATTGCCTGGACTGCTCAGTGCTTGAATATTTTAAGAGTAATGACACACATATAATACCACATAAACTTTTAAAAACTACTATAATCTGACTGGTGGTCTCATACCAGTTTGCCATATACTTCTTATCACAAGTAGCTGCAGCACAAGAGAAAGACAGATATCTGAGCTTAGAGGAAAATTATCACCATAAACAATCCTAGTTTTATATTTTAGAAGGCCTATGCAACCAAAATGCATGAATTCATTTTGTACACCATGATATTAGCAATAATGAATGTCATAACTATGTGAGAACCATTATCTCTTAATTTAATTTTGTAGCAAGAGCACCTTAGAGTAAGAAAATCTTATCATTTTCCCCATAGAAGACTTAATCTTTTCATGATGACCATGGGCACTTCATGCCAACCACTGAAACCGGGGTTGATGGTGCATGCCTGTAATCCCAGCACTGGGGAGGCTGAGACAAGAGGATCACTATGAGTCTGAACTACATAGTGAGACCCTGTACCAAATAAATAAATAAGAACTAATGCAGCTTCTCAAACTATCCCATAAAATTGAAGGGGAGGAAACCTTCCACACTTCCACACTCATTCTACAAAGCCAGTAGTAATAGCCTACCAAAACCTGCAAAAGACACAACAAAAAAGAAAAAAAACTACACAGCACTATGCTTGATTAATTTAGATGCAAATATCTTCAACCAGATGATTTCAAATAAAATTAAACAACACTTAAAAGGATCATACACCATGTTAAAACTGGTTTCATTCAAAGGATATGAAGATAGTTAAGCATACACAAAGCAACAAATACAATCACATAAATAGAATCAAGGATTTTAAAAAATCATATAATCACTTGTATAAAAAAACATTTGATGAAATTAAATTTCTTTCATGATAAAAGCCCTGGGCAAATTAGATATAGATAGGTCATAACAATATAATGTTATATGTGACACATCCATAGCCAACATCGTATTAAACAGAGATAATCTGAAAACATTTTCCTGTTAAATCAGGAATAAGACAAAGGTATCTACCTGGCCTCTATTCTTGTCCCAGAAGTTTCAGCAATGGCAATTAGGCAAAAGAAAGAATTAAAGGTCATACACATAGGAAATGAGAATATTGAATTATTTCTATTTTCCCATAATTCTATACACAGAAAAACCTCAACGTTGCAGTAAAGAACTATTAGAACTGATAAATTCAATAAGGTTGATTTGGATATGTTGAATATACAAAATCAGTAGCTTTTCTGTACACCATAACAAGTTGGCTTAGAAATAAATCACATTTACAATGGTTTCAATGAAAGAATAGACAACAGGTAGATAGATAATAGATAGATTGCTAGATATAAAACTGTATGAATAGCACAAGGCTGAGACCAATAGGTTTGTGTAGAGGCAGTGTGAGTATAGTGAGTGGGTGCAGGCACACGGAGGCCATCTGCAGAGGTACAGAGAAAAATGGAGCCTTTAGATAGGGCTTGGACAAATGGGGACAAGGCCCTCAGGTGAGGAGATCCGGGCAAAGACATACATTCAAAATTCTTTAAATGTCTGGTGTCTCAGTAGGTGAACTCCTTGGGGCATCTGGCATTAATGTTTGGGTGTTTTTAGAAGTCTTGGTGCTTGGAAAATTCCATGCTCCATTTTACCTCTTTTTATGGTTTTCTGTGTTTGTCAAGGACAACAGCACCAGTGCCGAACTGGGTTTTCTCTGAGAACAGTGACATTGCAGACAACCAGGTTAGGCGCTGAGAAAGTAGAGCCTGACAAAAACTAACAATGTGAAGGACCTCTACAGTGAAAATTATAAAATCCTGAAGAAAGTAAACAAAGAAGATATTAACAGGTGGAAAGATTTGCCAGATGCACATACTGAAAAACTAATATTCTTAAAATGTCAGCACTACCCAAAGCAATCTACACATTCAGTTTGATCTCTAACCAAATACCAATGACATTCTTAACAAAACTAGAAAAACCAATCCTAAAATTCATATGAAAACATAAACACCCTGAGTAGCTAAAACAATCTTGAATAACGAGAATAAAGTTGTAGCCATCATAAGGTATTAATTTCAAGACATACTGTAGAGTCATAGTAATAAAAATAGCATAGTAATGGCACAAAACAGACATATATACAAATGGAATAGAATAGAGTTCAGAAATAAATCCAACTGATTCTTGGAAAAGGTGCCAAGAGCATATGTTGAAGAAAGGACAGCTTCTTTTGATACATAGAGCTGGGGAAACTAGATGTCCATATGTAGAACACTGAGATATAATCCTTATCTCTCACTCTACAAAAATCAACTCACAATAAATCAAATACCATAATGGAAGATCTGAAATTCTGAAACTTTTAGAGGAAACACTTCAAGATGTCACACAAGCAATAATTTCCTGGATTGGACTCCAAATGCACAGGAAAGAAAACCAAGAATTGATAAATGGGATCAATTTTATGCAAAATTACAAAGCTCTGCACAGAAAAGGAAACAATCAATGAAGTTAAAGCCAACCTGCATAAGGGGTGAAAATATTTGCCAGCTATCTCGCTGACAGAGGTTTATTATGCAGAGTACATAAGGAATCAACAAAATAGTGTTCTGACGAAATGGATAGATGATCTCAATAGATCTTTTCAAAAGAAGTAAAATGGCCAAAAAATGATGAATGATGTTCAATATTATTAGCCATCAAGGAAATCAAAATCAAAACTACAGTGAGATTCCAAGGTACTATGACTATTATTTTAAAAATGTGGGTGAGAATGTGGACAAAGAAGAACACTTATACACCACTTGTGAGAATGTCACCATTATGGAGAACACTATGGACCATTCTCAAAAAATACCCATAATCCTGCAGTCTTATTGCTGATTCCATAGGAAATGAGGTCAGCATACATCACGTTTATTGCAGCATTATTTACAATAGCTAAGATACATAATCAGCCTTGGTATTCATTAAGAAGTCAGTGGATGGCCGTTTTTTCTTCCAGCGCTGGGCGCT
>PVKN010040527.1:0-10700 GCA_004027915.1 Capromys pilorides
AACCAACAGTACTGGAACTTTACAGTACTCTGAAGACGAATCTGCAAATAAATGGAAAAAGACAAGGAGGGAAGGTGAAATCAGATACAAGTTAAGCTTTAATGTTCAAAACACATTAAATGCCTAGTTGTCTACAAATTCCCATTTGTCAGAAGCTTCATGTTATAGAATACAAATCTTCACAGCTTATGTAAAAATAACACAAGACAGTTCACTCATAAGTCCACTTAAATTTGTAGAGTAAGCAATAATTTCAATGACTTAAAGATGTTTGCAAAACATGTATCAAGCAGTATTCCCTTGCTAAGCGTTTTGTAGAGCCATTTAGTAGAGGGGGTAATACTTTAAATGGCAGCAAAGAGGATTCAAGGAGCCACTGTAATCTTTTTTTTTTTGTTGTTTTTTTGAGACATGGTCTGGCTACGAGGTTCACACTGGCCTCCAATTCGGGGATAGGACATGCTACCATGCCCAGCTGCTAATCCTTCATGCATATTTTACAGGCTGCATTTATCATTTCTTTGGCTACATCCAACTGGCTTTCCCGTATGATTAATTTTACTACATTACCCTTTGTTATAGTAGTGACTTTTTCCTTTTACTCTTTCTGATACTGAGGATCGAAGTCAGGGCTTCACCAGTGCTAGGCAAAAGTTCTATCACTGAATGACACCGCTAGCATTTGTTGTCTTTTTAAAACCACCGCACATACTTTGAGCCCCTATGCATTCCAGCTGGCTGGGTGTGCATAATGTCGTGGCAGCCTCACCAGGTTCAAGCTTCGGACATTTCCCTAGGACAGAATACAGCCTTGTCTGTTATCATGGGAGAGGTGAGAGGGGGAAGGGCACACCCAGGCAAACTACCTGCTGACCACACTAGCCCAGGCTCTGCCCACAAGTGAATGGAAAGGACCTAAAGCTTTATTATTATTATGGCTGGCTCAGCCTGCCTTGGGGAGGCTGGCACAGCATGTGGGACCCGGGATCGAACCGCGGTCCCTGCGGTTGCCTGAGCAGGTGCTTTAGACCACTGAGCCATCTCGCCGGCCCTTAAAGCTTTAGTTTTAATGTAGTCAGATTTATCAATTTTTTGCCTATGTCTTTTTACAGACAGTTTATAGCCATAAAATCTGTATTTTTAAGTATGTATAAGGTACAGTTAATTCTCAGAATATTCACCACCCTGTAAAGTGTGGGCCACTACTCAGTCCCAGAACATTTTGTAATTTCAAACACTCAGGTATAATTATTTCTAGTTCTTCACAATGTACCAGACCACAGCAGCCACAGACCTTCATTCTACCTATTTGCCTGTCTTGTGTTTCATGTAGGTGAAGTCAAGCATGTACATCTTTCACTTAACCAATTCTCTAGGTTCATCAAATTTGCAGAATACTTCATTTTCAATGGCTTTATATTAAGAGTATTATCACCCGAGTGAAGTGTGACAGTGTACATCTGCAGTCCCAACTACAGGACGTTAAGGCAGAAGCATCACTTGAGCCCACAAATGAGGTACTAGTAAACACAGCAATAACATCTTCAAAAAAAAAAAAGAAGTACGTATGAATTATTCTTCTGTAGATAGATACGTAACACCTTACCCAGGCATTTGTTGAAGGACATTTCAGCTGCCTATCCGCCTTCATCAGCTAGGTTTTGTGTGAGCATCTTCAGTTCTTCTAACACGTACCTGAGTGGCATGGAGAACAGGAACTGCTACGTTGTGTTGAAGTTTACATCACTACAATCTCATCACCAGTGAGTAGGCATCCATCTCTTCATTTCATTATCAACACATGCTAGGATTATTTTATAGAAGAATTGGATTGGCTGCAAACTTCATTACTCAGAAGTTTGAATTCTTTAAAAAAAAAAAAAAAAAGTTTTGCTCAAACTCACAACTAGCTGGGAGTGACCGCAGGAAGCAGGCACGGATCTAGAGGGTTTTTCTCCAAATTGGATCCTCTTAGAAGCTGCTTCTCCTGCATCTTACGAGTATTACTTTCCTTAAAGAAACTAAACAAAACAAGCACCTTCTCATTCAATACAGTTTCCCACTTATCAAGTTATGGACAAAGGAAAAGTAAATGAGAAAGGAATAGAGACTGGGTTGGGGAAAATGAGAACTGGGACTCAGGGGCATCTCACCTTGAACATCGTAGATACCTACTAACCTGGCTACATTGCAACTTTAAAGTTACCAACAAGAAAAATAGTGTTTGAACCTTCCCTATGGTTACCAACATTTAAGTGAAGAAAAGCACAAGAGATATATGCTTCACAGAAATTTTTAATTTACGAATTTGGTACAGGGTCTCACTACGCAGCTGGGACTCACAGTGATCCTCCTGTTTTCAGCCTCCCCAGAGTTGGCATGCGCCACCACGCCTGGATTCAGTTTCAGGCTCAACATGCCCAAGGGCAGGGCTGGCATGGCATGGGGTACTGGTACAGGGGATCAAACCCCAGTCCTTGCACTTGCAGGTGCTTAGTCGGCCGAGCTATCTCACCGGGCCCACGCGTCTCAGTTTTAACACATACTTCCTATCACCATTAGTAACTTGTGATTTTTGTTCTGGTCTACTAATAAGGCCCACATGGTCCACGCTCACTTTTAACTTACTACATGGCCTAGGCTGTACTCATAGAAACCTTTGTGCCTCAACCTCCCCAAGAGTTGGAATTACAAGTGTGCCCCACTATAACCAACTACAATTCATGTGACTTTTTTTTTTCATCTCATTAGGAAAGGGAAGTAGAACAGGAGAAATTTTCAGAGCAAAAAGAGGATCTCGGTGTGCGGCTGACTGTCAGTTTTCTGAGGAACTCTGTAAAATGATAAATCCTGAGCACACTCATAGCTCACTCGTAGAAACCTTGCAAAACATGTCTACATGAAGACCTGGGTTCTGCTTACAGGCAGGCAGGCAGGCAGGCAGGCAGGCAGGCAGGCAGGCAGGCACGCACGCACACACACACACAGTTTCAAACTTGAGGCTGATTAAACAGGTGAGCTACATTTGGGAAAATTTAGTTTGAAGGAAAAAATAACTATCAAATTAAGTACTAAATACAGAATATTGAGAGTTTAAGAGAGTTGTGCTTATTCTTCTCTCATTTGTATAGTACACCCACCAGCCCCGAAGGGGGAGCTGACGGGTGACTTGCTCACTTCCCCTGGGGCCAATGTTTGAGGACTTCCTATAACAGTGGATATAAGGCCAGTATCCATTGGGAAGAGGGATGGGCAATCTTACACAGTACTTCTGCTCTGAAAGCATATATACCCCACACCCCAAAAGAAGAATGTAAGCCCAGGGAAAGACCAAATTTTAAAACTTCTAAACTGTTCAGCACCCTTTCCTAAAATACAAAAAAAAAAAAAAAAAAGTGTTAAAATAAACTGTTCAACAATCCTCCCCTGTAAAATGATGACATCTCCATTTTTTTACTTTACTACATGAGTTCAGCCAAGCTCCCAAGCTAAAGCGCAACCCTGGGCCACTGATCCCATACACTTGTTCTCATTAATGGCTGTTCACCCATGCATGCTTTCTTGGATGAGGATGAAAGGACCACACAGACACATCATATCCATGGAAAAACCCTCTTGTTTATTTGATTAAACAAAAATAAAATAAGCTGCATAGGAACAATTTTAAAGTCCAAAGAGACACCAACTTTGTTTTAAGGCTGTAGTAGCTGATACAGCATCTCCTTGCTACTGTCTCCAGCCTTCTCTGTGGACCACAGCAATACATTCAGAAGCCTGCTAGCTAACACAGGAGTTTTTGAACACTTTTCCATTGGTTCTTCACCTGCTCATTGCCTGTCATGCCCGTGGCGTGACTATTAACATTTAAGATTTAAAAGCAATAACCAAGAGGGGAAGAACATAACCCAAACAAACAAAACCCACGTTTGCCTAAAGGTTTGGGGGGAAATCTATTTCCCCACTCATCCACTGAAATGACGAGACATGTACTATCAAGGCAGTGCCATATCAAATGTGGCACAAGGCAGCACCCAGATAGGCCTGCAGCACGGCTTCTGCAGCAAGGGAAGTATTCAGGGGGTGCACAATGTTTATATTAATTTGCCTTGCACAAATTAATAAAAATTAGAGGTTCAACTTAAATCACCAAACATGCCTTTTTGCTTTCTCCCAATTCTGTCATTTAAATTTCTTAAAAGAAAAGAAGACTCGAATGAGTCATGTATATTCTATACTTAAAAATTAAAGCATTTTTATGACCAGGCATGAAAGCTAATGGACATTATTAAGCAAGATTCATATAAAAAACACTAACAACCCTCCCACCCACCATCTATTCTTAACATGCTAGCTTAAAACATCCCTTTACCCGCCCACCCTCACCTGCATTGACAGTAGGGGAAAAGAAAAACAGAAACATCTTACCACCCTAAAAACAAGGAAATCCCATAAATGTGAAAAATCTTCCTCTGAAGAAGACAACTACACAGACTGCTAGAAACATAAAGAACTATTACAGAGCTGGTTGTGTAAGGAAAGTAAACAATTTGCTACACACGCCAACATTCAGCCAGTGTGCTCTGAGATAGCCTTAGGAAAAATACTACCTGAGCTCGAAAGTTAATACAATCATTATAATGAGGTCTAAGACCATGTGGATACACAAAACTTTTAGAACCATTACTGGTTAAATGATGATGGAAAACATCCCACCAGGCTGGCTTGTTAACCCGTAAGATCAGTTTTAAAAGTAGACATTGTTGAGGTATTTCTTCACCGTGACAGTTATAAACCCAACTCACGATTTACTAAGAGTGGTCTTAGGATTCCCTCTTCCAGTCAAACCAAATATTAACCACAGAAGAAGAGAGGTAGAGAGGGTCAATACAGTATATATCCTGATAATGTGCTTCTCAAATTTATCAAGTATTTAACAAACAAGGACAGAGAGAGACACACAGAGAGAGATGGAGAGAGGTAGAGAGGCAGTGAGAGATGAAAAGAGACAGAGACAGAAAGACACAAGAGAGAAAAGAAAGCAACCCGTCAACATGTTACCTTTGGTAGAAAAAATTAAAACACATAAGGAAACACCAATACACACTTCTCCAGTCACTGCTCAGTAGACAGCAAGCGCTGCATCGCCATGGTGACAAGCATCCTCCTGCTGGATCCAGAAGCTATAGATACAATCACAAAGTCAAAAGAACTTTCATTCCCTTCAAATATCTGATGTTTACAACCTGGATGTTAGAATCTCACCTAAAAGGGTCTATCTGCAGACATTCGAAAACATAAAAACATTTTTCTCTTGAAGAGAGACCTAAAGGTCTTTGTCAGTAAGTCCTGAAATTGATCAGATTACCCAGTAGTCTCGTAACACTGAACGACATGGAAGGCATGCATCATTCTTTTGAAAAGCCAGGGGAGGTTATTTTGGAACTACTTGAATTTATGACTACATTTGCCTCACTTTTCTTAAAGGTCCAACATTTCTTCTTGGAGAAATAGTTCCAGATTTATGAAAATAGCTGTTCCCACTTCCCACTGGATTAATACTATTCTCTTCGAGACCCTTCGGACGCTAAAATGAGGTAGATGAAACTTTCACTGAAAGTGAGGTAGAAGCGGAACAAAGAGCAGTCAGTATAGTATGTCCTGTTCCCCAGGACACATGGGAGGTCCTATATGCTGTGTCCTGTATCCTAGGGCCCACAGGAAGCCTGAGAAAGCTGCAGGGCCTGAGGAGGCACCTTCCTAGCCCTAGGCAACTATCATGTGCAAGCACAGAGTTGGACTTTTATACAGTCCCAGACTGTTGGAAACTCAGTGAGAGAGATCTTCTTAATAAATACTTTTTGGCACCACTGAATTTTCTAAACAGAAAAAACAAGCCTAAAACTTTGGCATATCTTTCACTACCTACCAGAATATAGCAATCTTAGAATTTTCCAAATAAGAAGACAACACATAATACAAATAGTACTCTCCTGCTTCAAGCCTAAAAGACAACCCTCCTGAAATAAGCTTTGGCTTAACTAGAGTAAAAACAGGCTGAGCTGATTTCAAGCTATTCTCTTCCACCTTGGTAACAAAGTGCCTTAATTCTGGCAACTTCTTTGGCCCAAAAATTAATTTAAGTTCTGTTCGTGGTACTTGTGTATCTCCCTAAGTAAGTCAAACTTAAAAGGGCACTGACTAAGGACTTAGTGCACTTGAGGTACGGCCGAGGCCACTGGGCCCAGCCAACTGAGTGCGACCTGCCAGCCACAACAGAACGCAGGTTCTGAGACAGGATTGTTTTTTGTGACCCAACTGACAGAAAATGACTACTTTTATTTACAGATTGGTTTTGAAATGCTAACCAGTGCCAACACCTAAGGGGTTGAGATTTCCATTAAAAATTAACATCAGTAATTGAAACCTATACATCATCTATATATACAACAATGGGTACCTCCAAATGTAAGTTGACCTCACATCCCACCCTCCCTACTCCTGCCACCCGAATATGGGGACCATTATCTAACTAACATTTACTCCTTTGAGACATTTTATTCTCCCTCTCTGCATCAGCTTTTAACTTTTCAGCTCATTGAAGACTCTCCTCTTTGACCCAGCCCTTATCTACTCTGGCATCGCCTTATTGTGAGCAGGAGATAAGCATTAGAACACATTATTTTAGACAGCCTCACACTAGGGAGTACCAAATTTTGGCTTTTATTATCTTTCCTTGATTTGGAACAATCCACATGATACAAAACAACACTCTCCAAAGTGCTTAGCACCAAGCCCTAAAGGGTCAGGAATTGATCTCCAGCAGCTACAAATGACCAACTATTTTATAAACAAAAATTTCCCAAATGTGACATTTTGCAGATGCCACCTTCAGTTTAGAAAGGTAAAGGGCCAGACCAACATGCATGGAAGAGCTAGGGACAGAATGCGGTGGCCCACACATCCACCCTAGAAGAGGGCCTTGTTGTTCTAAGACTACAAGCTGCTTGCTCAATTAAGATCTAACAAGCTCAGCCATGAAGCAGAAATCCTGGCTTTACAACCAAATCCACAGTGAAATGTCAAGCATCTGCATCTACTGCTACTCACCAACTAAATTTCTCATGGGGCACTCAATACCTCCCCCACATATAGGAAAGCTGGGAAGGCGACAGAGTGAGATGATCACGGAAATAAAAAAGGATTAAAAATTTAAAGCCAGTATTAACTGAAATGAGTTTCATAATTATCACTTAGGTTTCTGAGAATAGTTTTATCAAGATGCATTTCTTCAATAAAATGAACATTAAGCATTAAAAACCAGTTTGCTATGGTGTTTAACTGGTGATCTGGTGGACAGTTGAGGGGAGGAGGGGAAATCATCTCCAAGGTGTTACAACAGCAACAGTAAAAATGTTTAGGAGTCTCCGGCAAAAGAAGATTCTCTACAAATATTCTAAAAGAAAAGGCCCAGGCACCAGACAAGATTTCTTAATAACTCTCCCATTAAGAACTCAACAGTGGACAAAAGAGTGGAATTGGTGAAATAACAACCCCCTCCCCCAATTTGAGTAAGTCCAAAACCTTAGAATTAAAGCAGTGAAAGGCTCTCAACGTGATGTAACTGAAACGTATAAAAGAAATGGATACGAAAAGCAGTTTGACTGAATTGTCACATTAATCCCCTTTTTTGGACTAAAAAAGTAAATTGCTTCGTTTGTGAATTTCTCCGTTGTTTAAGAACTCCCATTTCTGCCATAGAAATCTCTCCTAAACACACAGGAACAGAATCTGATGCATTATACTGACTGCTGCCAACAGAGGTTGCCCTCATAGGCAACTCACATCTGAGAACACCTATTTCTCCCAAGAATGGCTACCTCAGAATTTGGTTATTTCAGTATCTGAGGGAATTAATTAAGGGACTCACTTGGGTTGTAAAAAGCAGGGATTTAGCTACATTTGCTTTGCAACTGAAAGGCAAACAATACCTAAAAGCATAAAGTTTTGTACCTAAATCCAGCTCACAAAAAACCAATCCTTTAAAGTGACATATACGCCACCCCCATCCTGCAGTGTGAGTCTGGCTAACACATATTCTTTGGTACCAAGTTACAGGTTTCAAGCAGGTATTATATACTACATACCAGGTTGGGGTGATTTGGTTTACAAATCCTTTACATTCAAAGGCCTTGAGGGGGGAAAAAAAAAAAAAAAAAAAAATCACCGCAGCCCTAAGGTCCTTCCTACAAGAAACAATCCTGTAAAAGTGACCTGGAAGAGGGTTTGAAAATGGGCTGCTCCCATTAATCTGAGGTTCAAACATTGTATTTCCCTGAATTTCCAAAAGCAGGAAAAAATTGTGCTTTTAAAATAAAACTTTATTCCTCGGCCTATATTTCTTAGGAAAATAAACTCCTAGAATTACAGAACATTCACTCTGTGGTCAGGGGCCAGCCCCACCCCTGTGGAACAATCCCTAGTTCGGGGGTGCCTTTCTTCCTTAGTGCCCTCACTTCCTCTCAGCACAGAAGTCTGAAAACCCTCTGAAAATGAGGTTCATTTTCTTCTTCCTTCCACATAACAATGCTTTATAATCAACAACAAAATACTCAACTTTTGTGAATACTTTTAATTAAGAATCCTGAGCTACATCTGTCTTTTTTAGAAACCAAAATGCAAACAGAACAGGTTCCCTAGGATGTGGTGTGCCATTTTCAGCTTATTTGGGTGCAAGATGGCTTTAAAGTGTACACACACACACACACACACCCCTCCTACTTAAAAGACAAAGACAAGACACCCTAAAACATGAATGGTCTGCTTTTCTTGGCTAGCAAGCCACAGCCATACCTCCTAGAAATAAGAAGAGATGCTGAAAATGTGAGACACACTGAGGTAATAGAAGAGAACAAAGGAAAACTCCTGTTGCAGCATAAAAAAAAAAAGATTTTCCAAAAAAGATCAAACACACAACACAATCTAACCCCGACACAGCATTATTCTCAAGAATACAAATACTCTACCATTATGAGTTTTAAATCCTATTCTCCCCGTTTTATATAGCTTTGTTGTTTTATGCCTATTGTGTTTCCTTAGCTTCAGCTACAGCATCCACCCCAGCACACATCTGCAGTGCCCTCCCAGCCAGAGATGCTAGGCTTGTGCATATCATGCCCCACACCAGGGAAGAGGGAATAGAGCCCCACTGGGGAGGGAAGACGGCCTGTTGGAGAAGGAAATGTGACGATTTATGAGGTAGATAGAAATTATCACTTCACAGGCTCAATCCCTGCACAAAAGATAAGTACATTCATCTGTAAAAAAATAAAGATGAGGTAGGACTTAAGCAATGTTGTACTTTTCTTGTTCTCTTTAAAATTAAAATAAAAAGAAGTTTCCCTGAGACTGCTTCTTCTTTGAAATTCAAAAAGAGAGAGACGCACTCACGCACACCCCAAACACAGAAACCCAGTAGATGCAATTAGAAGATGAGGATTCGATTGTTGCCAAAGTCCACCACAACGATCATTCCATCAGGGGTAATAGCAATGCCTGAAGGGCGGTCCATCTGCCCAAAGCCACTGCCCTGAGCACCAAACTTGCACAGGAAGCTGCCGTTGGCCTCAAACATCTGTACCCGGTGGTTCCTGGAATCAGCTACAACGATGCGCCCTTCCTGATCCACTGCTACACCTTGTGGGCGCAGGAACTGCCCACTGCTGGTGCCTTCTGAGCCCAGGAAGCGTGCTGATTGACAGTCGGGGTGAATGACCAGAAGGCGGTGGTTGTTGAAGTCGGTGACCACTAAGTGACCCTCATGGTTGAAGGCCACACCTCTTGGGGAGTCAAAGTGCTTCCAGAGGGCCCCCTCGAAGCCGTACTTATTCAGGAAGACCCCATCAGGTCCAAATAGCTGGATCCGGTGGTTCCGAGTGTCTGAGACCAGGATCTTGCCCTCAGAATTCACTGCCACATCCCAGGGGTAGTTGAACTGCCCATTTTTGGTTCCTTTCTCACCAAACTTGAGGAGGAACTGGCCCTCGAAGGTGAAGATCTGGATACGATGATTGTCCTTGTCAGCCACCACGATCCTGCGTGAGGTGTCGCAGGCCACTCCAGCAGGTCGGTCGAACTGCCCAGGCCGGGAGCCCAGGGTGCCAAATTTGTGGTGGAATGAGCCACAAGGCTTGAACACCTGGATGCGATTATTGCTGCGGTCGGCAACAACGATGTAGCCCTCCTTGTCTACACTCACACCCCAAGGGCGGCAGAGCTTGCCATCACTGTCACCCTCACTGCCAAAGCACAGGCCCGGGAGCCCAATGCCCACATAGCTACGGCCTGACTTCACCACCACCTTAAAGGGGCTGTTCTCAATATGCTGGTTGCACATGGTCACTGACACTAGATGCTCACCCTCAAGCTGGGGCCGGTAGCTCACCACGTAAGTCCCATTCTGCTGATCACTCACCTCTGCCCCAAAAAGGTTGCCATCAGGGCCCAGGACCACAGCTGACATTAGGTCACCTCCTGAGAGGCGGGGCTCGCCATCATGGTCATAACCAAGAACGGTGAATGAGGCCACCTTACCCTGGAGGGCCCGCTTGAGGCCATCACCTGTGGCCTTAGTGAGAGGTGCAAAGGCCCCGCTGCTAACAAAGCCAAAGGACTTGATGGCAAGGTACAGACCCTGATCAGGG
>PVKN010040528.1:0-10709 GCA_004027915.1 Capromys pilorides
AAGGACCCCCTACCGGCGCCCCCTCCTTTCACCACGTTTACAGTCGCCTCACACCGTTCCGCTCTGCGCCAACACACCCCCAGTTCTCTGCGCTCTGAAATCGATTAACCCCTCACTTCCCACGGGCCCCGTTAACCCCTTTGTCCCCATCACCAACTTCAGCCCCAACTCCTTCGCCGGCGGCAGGAAGTCCTCTTTCCACCCTGCGCCCCCGCCCCGGCGATCCCACCCTCCGCGCCGCCCAGGCTCACCAGTACTTGACGATAGCGGTCACCTGGAGCGGGTTAGGCTGGTCGGGGTAAAGGCGGCGGCACTCGCCGTAGATGGCGTGCAGTCCCGGGGGAAAGAGCGAGGCGAAGGCTGGCGGGGCGGCGGGGCCGGGGGCCGGGGGCGCGGTGGGGCCGGGGGCGCCGCTAGGCCGCAGCTCCGCCATGGGGGCGCGTGGGGTACTAGGGGGCCTAAAGCGAGGAGTGAGGGGTGCCCCGACAGTCCAGCGGGTGGCCTCGGCGGGCGCAACTCCGGGGAGCGATGGGGGGCTGCGGCGGGGGAGAGCTCCGCGCCTGCGCACGCGGACCGTTCACCCAGGCCGTCGCCGCCTCGCAGTCGGCCAGAGGGCGCCTCCGGACCGCGGGATGTGTGAGGGGCGGGGCCTCGGCGCGCTCTGTCCAAGCACCTATTGGCTAGCGTGTTTGCCAGTCATAGAAGGGCAGGCCTAACTTGATAATAGGCTCCGCCTCCCTCTCGCGCCTAGGGAGCAGCCCAAGGCTTTTGATCTCCCCCTAGCGCTAGGCGGAACCCGGCGTTAATAAAGATAAAGCCCTCTTACGAGGTGCTAGGGTCCCACGAAAAGCTCCGAGAAAGAGCTCGACACTGCTTTCCCGACACGCTGCGGACGCTTTAGGCACAAATCGGACAACACACTGATCATTTCTTCCTGGAGCATTCCTTAGATCATAAATCTTTATTACATTTATTTTTTTTTGGCGGAACTGGGGACTGAACTCAGGTCCTTGAGCTTGCCAGGGAAGCGCTTATTCTACTGAGCTGTCTCCCCAGCCCTAGATCATAAATCTTAATATATTTCCTACTACTGTTGACTAAACACCTGAAACTTGAAAGGAGGTTGAGGAGGAAATAATAGTCCTCCTTCCAAAAAAAAAAAAAATGAATTATTTTGAAAGATTTACTCGTAACTTTTCTTCACCTCTATTTTCTCACTGAAAACACTAAGGGGACATTAGAGCAATTCTTAAACCCTTAGCTGTTTTAATGGCCCATAGTAGCAGTTCCAAATATAAATCTTCACTGTTCACTTGCTACAAAGTTTATACTTATCTGGGAAAGAAGTGGAAAAAAGCACGGACGATGTACAGGTTGTTTTTGGGTTTTTTGTTTGTTTTTTTTTTCTCCTAAAGCTAAATTTATGCAACATAAATTATTGTTCTTTTAGGAATATGTCCCTCCTCTGTGTGTTAAAACTTTCTGTTAGAATGTGAAATGCTAGATGTTTACTATGTCTTATACTCCCAAATAAAAATTGTCCTAAAAGAAGGAGGGCAGTAGCAGGACTGATTTATAAAATCCAAACACCCACCAGTTACCAACCAATCCAAACCCAACTACACACCCTCAGAACTACATGCTTCAGCATGCATTACTAACCCCTTCGAAGGGACGACGTATTCCAGCACGCAACACAACCTTCCACTTTTGTCTCGGTTATTTAATCTGTGGGGACTACAAGCACCGCTGCACCGTGCGTCAAAATACTCGCCGGGACTCCTGAAGAAGGCGGAGCCCCGCAGCAGCAGGAAGGCTCCCTCCGGCACAAGGCATGCTGGGGATGGTAGTTCCTCGAGGCGAGCTGGGACCGCTCCCTGCACGCACTGTGCCGGCGGCGGGACTGCGCATGCGTGTTAGTGGCGTTAGCGGCAGACCCGGCTGGCAGTGCCTTCTTCGGAAAGAGCGATTCGTCTGCCATGGAGTCCTACGATGTGATCGCCAACCAGCCCGTTGTGATCGACAACGTGAGTTATATCTTTTCTATCTTTAAGGGTCTTGTGCCGGCTTCTCGGAAAGGATGGCTTCCTAGGTTTTACTCTGGGTAGCCGATTCTTTGTCACTGCCCCGGCCTGTCAGGCGGGTTCCGGTACCGCCGCCTCTCTCCTTCCCTTATCTGCAGTCTTCAGGCGAGACAGCCGAGCAGCAACCGTAGGATGGAGAACTTAGAGGTGGGTAAAGGAGACTGCTCCAGCCCGAGCGGTATCCTTAGGCCATTGGCTCGAGGGGCCTTAACCGCTTTGGAGACCGGCGCCCGCCCCCTCCCCGGATTCCAATCACTCCATTGGCTCCGTGGGCTGCCCATCTTGTCTGACGACCCCACCCCTGGGCCTTGCCGGATGGAGGAAGTGCTGTGCAGTTATTGGCTTACGCGCCTGTCGCTCTTCCCGCCGCCCTAGTGTTTCTCCGTCTAAGGGGCGGGGCAGTCACGAAGGCCGCGGGGATTGGCCTCTCGGACTCCGGCGGCGGGGGCGGTGGGCGAGGGGTGCGCCCTTGAACCACTAAAGGTGGAGCTCCGGCGTAGTACAGTGTACCTAGGTGGGGCCCGGGGTTGGTGCTGCAAACGGCTGTAGAATGTCGGTTATTTTTGCGATTGTAATTTATAGTTAATAAAAGTCGAGGAGAAAGGGAATGATAAAGCAAACGGCCCCCCGCCTGGTCGTTTCAGGAAGAATTACCCACCCCACAGTGTTTGCCGGGTGCTCTAACGCTTCAAGGACACTTTCACCTACACAAGCTGGATGCTCACAAAAACTGAGTGGATAGTTGAGTCTGATTCTCGTTTCTCAAGTGAGAAAAGTGAAACACGTGAAGTGAGCCCAAGGTCACACAGTAGAGGCGCCCTGAACCCGCTGCTTTATTCGTCAGACCCTTTGCTTAGCACCCTCACAAGGATGCACCAGTAATGATAAGTAGAATTAAAATGTTACTTTTATTGGGTGGTATGAGGGAACGACAGTATTCCGTTTGTGTACTCAAAGGTTTGGGCTAGGCGAGATTGGTTGACGCATCTTCCTATGCCCCTTTTAGGTCCATCAGTTGGGCAAAAATACCAGTTCCTTTGGCATCAGGTTGTCAGAGATCACTGTTGATCTAATCCTGGCACTTATGAAGTTCTTTACATCATCATATGTAAGATTCAGCTCTGGTAAGGAGAGAGGAATTTTTTTCCCCAGTTTGCAGAAAAGGTTATTGAACTTGGAAACATTATTCGTAACACCCCATTTGGGAGTTTAGGAACCATTTGGGCCCTGGTGTAGTCTAATCCCAGCACCCAGAGGCAGAGGCAGGTTTGTGAGAGTTCGAGGACAGCATAAATTGCATAGTGAGACATGGTCTTTAAAAAAGGACTTGGGGGGCTGGGGAGATAGCTCAGCAGCATAAGCACCTGCCTGGCAAGCGCAAGGTCCTGAGTTCAATCCCCGGTCCCTCAAAAATAAATATAGATAAATAAGGAGTTGAGGAACCAAGATTTACCCTGAGATCTGGTTCCACATTGCTCACATTTTCTACAGAAAGGTGTTTTATTGCTAGTTTTCCTTCTCCGAAGAGGCATCTGCGTTTAAAAAGGCAGGATTGAACTCAGTGAGACATCTTATTTAGGGGTAAAACATGTTTTATTCATCTTTTAAAATAATTTTTAAGTGGGCCAGCGAGATAGTTCAGTGGTCTAAAGTGCCTGCTTAGGAAAGCTGAGGCAACCTCAGGGACCTCAGTTCCATTCCTAGCACCACATGCTGTGCCAGCCCCACCCTGCAGAGCAGGCTGAGCCGGCCATAATGAAAATAAAAATAAAAATAAATTTAAAAAATAATAACCTGTGAAAAAAATAAAATAATTTTTAAATTTTTATTAATGCATGTTTGCAGTTCATAATGATTATATTCATCGTGGGAAATTGTACACTGTACATAACGCATCTTAATTTTAACACACCTAATGTCTGAGAGGATTTTGTCTCCTTTCTAAACTATAAATCTCTGTGAAAAGATGATATTCATTTATTTTTATAGTGTCCCTTCACCTAACCTCTGCACACGCAGACCCCAGAGGGCCGAGCCCCACAGTGTGCTCAGTAAAACTTTCTCATTGGATTGATAGGCGAATAGCTGTATCACTGTAATGACTATGTCCCTATGTGAAAACAAAAGCTGAAGTGCTTCCCCTAGCTGACAGTCCAGGGGGTTGAATAGGATTCCTCGTTCTTGATGTCGGTTTCAGAGCACATTATTTCTGTCTTTGCCCAGTTTCTGCATCCTCTATCTACTTTTTGCTTTGTTGTAAAAAGAAAAAATGTCAAGCATAATGGTACATGCCTGTAATCTCAGTACTCAGGAGGCTGAGGCAGAAGGATCACAATGAGTTCAAGGCCAGCCGGGGCTATGGAATGAACTGTATAGCAAGACCCTGTTTCAAAAAAGAAAAGAAAAGAAAAGATATATAGAAATCCCTAACTTCCTGTTGTCATCAGCAGTACAGAAGAAGCAGCCGGTGTCCTACAGTTTCTTTTGCATTGTTGGGAAGAGTTGTAGCTCCAGCCATTTCCTTTAATGTCATTTAAGCTAATGCTTCTTAGTTTGACCTTTATCTTTCCTGAGAATACAGTCAGCCCTCCATATCCACTTTCTACATGCACAATTCAAGTAATGGTGGATCAAAAATGTTTTTGAAAAAAGATTATGCCTATACCACACAAGTACAGACTTTTCTTGTCATTATCCCCTAAACAGTGTAGCACCACAGCAGTTTATATATAGCATTTACATGATATTAGGCTTTATTTATTTATTATTATATATATTATTTATGTATATATCTTATCATACTGGGGATTAAACCCAGGTCTTTCACACTGACCTACACCCCCAACCCTTTTTTATTTTAAGATAGGGTCTCACTAGGTTGCCCAGGTTGCGTGTAAACTTGGCCATCTTCCTGCCTCAGCCTCCCAGGGTGCTGGGATTGCAGGCATGCACCACCACTCCTTGCCACCTTCTGTCTTAAAACTCCTCATCCTTCTCTGACACTAAGCCAGTTCATCAGAATGCAATGAGGAAATGGGGGGGGGGGCTTTAACAACAATAAAAAAGTGATAGTCATCATCGCAGACCTAGAGGAGAAGAGCAGACTGTTTATTCTGAAGCTCAAATCTGTGCTAAGATCTCAAAAGATGCAGTTCTGGGCCAACATAGCTCACCATTCTTGTCTATCGTAACACTGTCGAGTCTTCAGAAATCCATCAGTAAGTTGGGGTCCATTGGGATTTGGGGATGTTGTGGTGCTTCAGACACTTCAAACATGCAGAGGAATTCAAAGGTATGTAGCATAAATACGCAGGTAGCATACGTCTACCCCAAAGTAGTTCTGGTTGTTGTTCTGTTGTTGTTTTGTCGTTTTGCGGTACTGGGGCATACTGAACACATACTGAGCCAGTGTAACCACTGAGTTACACTTCAAGCCCTTTTCATTTATATCTTGATATAGGGTTTCACTAAATTGCCCAGGCTGGCATCCAACTTGTAATTGTTCTGCCTTAGCTCCCCAAATAGCTGGGATTACAGGCAAATGCCACTGTGCCTAGCATCTACCACCCAGTTTTCATAACTGTTCTATAGTGAGACCTATGTAGCAAGACCTTGTCTCAAAAAAAAAAGCAGGGGGAAGGAGGACCGGGATGTAGCTCAGCAGCATAAGCACCTGCCTGGCAAGCACAAGGCCCCAAGGTTGATCCCTTATACTGAGGGGAAAAAAGAGAGAGAAAGAGATTTAAAAAATGAATATGACCCTTCCAAATGTCACTGTGTGGCCTGAACTGAAAAGAGAGCTTAGGCACCTCCTCTTGCCACTGGCCCAGTTGCCTCCCAGGGACCACAGGGACAAAGCTGGGTCTCGTGCCTCCTTACTCATCCACCCAAAATTGCTGTTACCATCCCTGCGCCTTCTCTCTCTGGGCTGCTGCCATTCTCACTCCTCATTCAGGCTGTAATAATTTTCACTTGCTTTTAACCTTAGCTGGCTGCATCTATTCAGTACCCAGCAAATGCCAGATATTATCAATGTATGAAGTCTCTGACTTCAGGAAACGTGGACTGAGAAGAAACAAAGATGGAAACCATAAACTCTGAAAGCAGAATGAGCCCCACGCAACCTTGCAGTCTAGGTATCGGCGATGGGCTGTACAGTGATGGTGAGCCTTTTGGAAACAAGTGCCCCCTGCGACCCAAAACTCGCCGATTTATTGCAAAGTGCCAGCACTGCAATTAAACCTGAATACTGAAGTTTTAGCTTCAAAAAAACCTCATATATTAACATCTTTTGCCTTCAAAGAAAAACAACACCGTGAACCATCACTGGGCTATGAGATATTAGGAAGTCAATAATAAGCATCAGCTTGGGCTCTTCAGGAGGAAGGTGGGGACATTTGAACTGTGCCTGTTAATCTGGGACGGACAGAAAGGAACAAAGAATCAGAATTTTTTTTTTAAATTTAGTACAGCGTCTACAGGTTCTCACTACATAGATCAGACTCATAGTGATTCTCCTGTTTTCAGCCTCCCAAGCACTGGGATTACAGGCGCGTGCCACCACACCTAGTCTCAAATGCTGTCTCAGCGTGCCCTGGGGTGGGCCAACACAGAATGCCGGGCTCCAAGCCCAGCCACTGCGCTCTGCCTAAGGAAGTGCTTCAGTCTGCTGAGCTATCTGGCCAGCCCCCAAGAATCAGACATCTTAATCTGCCTTGGTACTCAGACTGTAGTCCTTTGGCTAGTACTCAAGCATCTGGTCATATTTCTCCTTATATTCAAAGATCAAAGCCAGGCATGGCAGTGCATGCTTGCAATCCCACCACTTTGGAGGCTGAGACAGGAAGATTGCTGTGAGCTTGAGGCCAGCCTACACAGTGAGTTCAAGGACGGCCTGAACTGTGTAGCAATACCCTGTTCCTCCAAAAAAGAAAAGAAATCTAGGTGTCCAGGAAAGTCATCCCTGAATAATATTCACACCAGAAGTACTTCTTTTGTTCTCGCCTCCACCTGAGATCCAATGAATTTGTTGGCGTCACCACAGCACAATGAAGGCAGTGAGTAACCACTGGAGATGTGAACAAACAAGTTCTGGTCCCTCTCTTGCACGGGGCTGCTCTGCCTAGCCGTGCCCTGGCCCCATTCCAGAGCCCTGAGGTTTGCAATAAGAGAGTTCCTCCTCCTCCTCCCAGGCTCTTAGCCCGATTCTCCGCTGTACTTGTTCCAGGCCCCTTGCTGCACTGCCCAGCCCAGGGACTTTGCACATTATCTCCTGGGTTTTTTCTAGCAGAGGTTCCTACTGCCTTGAGTGTGAGGCTGGCCCTGCCCTCCCCCACACTGCTTGCCCGTCCTCTCACCATTTCTTACTGCACCTACCCCAACCTTCCGTCTTGCCAGAGGCAGGCACCAGAGTGGCCAGTCTTTTACAGTCTCTGCAGAAGAGCAGAGATGGGGGTGGGGGGTGGGCGTGTTGGTGGGAAGCCTGGGCTACTTAGTGTCTCCAGCTGTGTTCACCACTTGCTGTGTGGGATCTGGAATTGTCACACTCCACCCAGGAGACATGTCAACAGGCAGCAGAAAAGAGCTTGCCCCTTAAGGGTCAGGGATTTAGCTCAATGGTACAGTACCTGTCTGGCAAGCATGAGGTTCTGAGTTTGATTCCCAGTTTGAAGAAGAGGAAAAAAGAGCTTGCCCCAGTTACACATGCAGCTGAAAATCATTCTGGGTAAAGGGTACAGGTTACCTGTGTAGGGGCAGAAGTTGAGAAGAAAGCACTCTGAGGCTTTGACATCTGTCCCCTACCAGGCAGTTGGTATCTGTGTCTAGAGAGTCCATGTTTATGTTGGTTAAGCCCTGGAAGGTCAGTGCTGGTTGGAAAACTTGGATTCTGTTCTAGACATCCCATCCAGCATGCTAAATGTTAGTGCCAGCAGGATTGTGGGTCTCCCACCACCAGACAAGGTCTTTAGGGCTTCTCTGTTCTTTTTTGTTGTTGCTCGTGTGTGTGTGTGTGTGTGTGTGTGTGTGTGTGTGTGTGTGTGTTTTAGGGAAGGGTCTACAGGGTGTTCAAGGTCTCACTACTAGATCAGACTTGGAGTGATCTGCCTGTTTACAGCCTCCCAAGTGCTAGGACTACAGGCGCACCACCATGCCCAGTCTCAGTTTCCATCTCAGTGCACCCCAGGGCAGCACCGGCATGGCAGGCCTGGGAATCCAACCCTTGGCCCCTGCGCCTGCTTGCAGGTGCTTTAATCCACTGAGCTATCTGGCTGGGGAAAATATGGCAAGGTTCATCAAGGGAAGAGCACGCCAGACCATGGTGAGCACAGCTTTGCACTGTGCCCTCTGGGGAGAGCAGTGCAGTCACTGCGCTTTTTTTTTTTTTTTTTAATTAGTACCAGGGATTGAACTCGGGACCTCACGCTTGCCAGGCAGGCACTTATTCTACTGAGCTATCTCCCTGGTCCCCTCTGTTCTTTACCATTAGAAGACCTAGGAGTAAAAGAATAGTGAAAATAAAACCATAAACCAGGCATGATACTGCACACCTGTAATCCCAACACTCAGAAGTCAAAGCCAGGAGGATCAGTGACAAATTAAAGGCCAATCTGAATTATATAGCAAGACCCATCAGAAAACTAAAGCCTAATTGCCTGGCAAGTGCAGGGTTCTAAGTTCAACTCCCAGTACCGCAAAAAGGAAGGAAGGAAGGAAGGAAGGAAGGAAGGAAGGAAGGAAGGAAGGAAGGAAAGGAAGGAGAACTAAAGCCTAAGCCAAAACCACCTCACAAACAGTGCATAGTCAGTCTCTCCACAGAGCAGAGTGCTCTGCCCTGAGCAGACAGCATGTGGTCAGGACTGAGCCACGTTTCGGGCAGCCCCAGAGGGAGCTGTGGGTTGAAAGGATGCCATGCTGGTGCGACAGGAAGGGTCCTGTGTGTCCCTTCCCCAGGTATGTTCCTGAACTTGGCTTTTTTGACGCTCCCAGGTTCTTTCCTCTTCTTAGTTTTCTTTTTCTTCCCTTTATTAATTCCCAAATGAAATCATGTTCAACATAAAAACTCAAAAGTCTGCAGAGAAATCAAAGACTTTGTGAGTGTGCAGCGACGCCCTCCCCACGCCTCACCCCTCCCTGGGCACGTTCTCCTGCCTAGGTGCCTGCACATGTGTGTATTAGAGGCCCACATCATGCAGTTTCTTGCTTTAATGATAGTTCTGACTTCTCATTCCTTCTCTTTCTTTCTCTCTCTCTCTCCTCAGGGATCCGGTGTGATTAAAGCTGGTTTTGCTGGTGATCAGATTCCAAAATACTGCTTTCCAAACTAGTAAGTCATTCTATAGTTTACCCAGGACTTTTAAGAGACCAGCCCTCTGTTTGTAGGAAGATTTCTTACTCGAGTTAGCCTTGGTACTTCAAATAATGACAAGCAAGGGACAGGAGATGTGTTTGAAATAACCAAAGGAAAAAGTTGCTGGCTGGTGTCATTTTTAAGGCCACAAGTGGGCAGTAGGCCTTGTTTTTAAAAACTTGATTTATGGGTTGGTGAGATAGCTCAGTAGACTAAGCGCCTGTTTTGGCAAGCACAGGGACCTGAGTTCGATCCCCAGTCCTGCATGCTGCACCAGCCCCATCCCTGGGGAATACTGAACTAGTGAATGAGTCTGAGCGTGGTGGCGCATAGCTGTAGTCTCAGCACTGGGAGGCTGAAAACGGAGGATCACTACTAGCCCCAGCTGGATAATGAGACCCTGCACCAATACGTAAAAAGGAAAAGGGGGAAAAAGGATTTTATCTGACCCCACAATTTTTATCATTTTTTTGATTACTTTTTAATTATTTACTGGTACAGGGGATTGAGTCATGGTTTGCTTTATTTTGTTTTGTTACCAGGAATTGAATTCACAACCTCATGCTTGCCAAACAGGTGCTATGCCACTGAGCTGCACCCTCAGAGGTCCTGGGGATCGAAACCAAGAATGTTCTGCCACTAAGCTACATACCTACCTCTTTTTTAAAATTTTATTTTGAAACTAGGTGCCATGGGTATAGCCTTTAATCCCAGTACTTGGGAGGCTGAGGCAGGAGGATCAAAGCAGGTTCAGCCTAGCCTGCCCTATATAGTGAGAACCTCTCAGAAAAAGTCTCACCTAGGTGTGGTGTCACATAACTGTCATCCCAGTACTTCAGAGGCTGAGGTGGGAGCATCCTCAGGTTAATGCTAGTATGGGCCATAGGGTCATAGCAAGTTCAAGGCTTACTGGACTACACAGTGAGACCCTGTTTTCTTACCTTTTCTGTCTGCATACACATTGGGAAAGAAAACTTTGAGTCCTCTAAAAATTGTTTCAATAATTTATATTGAAACTGGGTGTGGTGGCACATGCCTATAATCCCAGCTCTCAGAAGAGCTAGGCATGAAGACTGCTACAAGTTTGAGGCCAGCCTGAACTGCATAGTAAGACCCTGTCTCAAATAAATAAATTAGTTCTTTGTACAAGAAGCCGAGCATAGGGGCTGGCAAATGGCGCAGAGGTCTAAAGCGCTGACTTAGGTAACCGCAGGGATCGCAGTTCAATCCCCAGCACCACATGCAGCGCCAGCCCCACCCCCAGGGCAGGCTGAGCC
>PVKN010040529.1:0-10701 GCA_004027915.1 Capromys pilorides
TATATATATATATATATATATCCATCCATCCCCTAGGTGGCAGAAGGCAGCATTCTGACTAGTGTGACTAATCAGCTCATTATGCCCAGGACTAATGGTTATCCCAGGACACAGACTTTTTTTTTTTTAAGTTTTAAAATTGAAATAGTGTTGGGATAGAAGAGATGAGTTCTTATACCAGTTTAGGCTACTTCGTGCACAAATCAGATATAGTCTGTATCATCATGAAGCTAGTATTCTAACCAGGGGGACAACTTCCAAAATTGCATAGACAAATAAAATAATTTGTGAGAAGTGCTTTAGAAAGAAGACTACAAAGGCTCAAGGTAGAAAATAGCAGCTAGAAACCTAGTTTGGCCTTGGCAATCAAGAAGAAGCATCTAAGCTCAGGTGTAAAGCGAATTGGAGTAGATAGGTAAGCATGGAAGGGAAAGCACTTAGGGTGAACAAGCACAGTAAGTGAGGGACCTGAGGTGACATGATGTGTGTTTGAGCAGGTGAAAAGCACCATTGCCCTGCAGCAGGGAAAACTAGATGGGGTGGAAAGGAGCTCTCAGGGAGACGTGGAGAAAAGCTGAGGGCTTTAGAGGTGGTAGTTTGGAGTCTGAGTTTTTTAAACTTTAAAGGGCTTTTATTTAAGAAGCATGAAGAACCCACAAGCATACTTTTAAAAAATATTCTCATACCCAACAAGTTAATATATTAACACCTGAATCAGGAAACAGGAAACAGCAGAAGCACTCACTTGATGTTTCCCAGGCATGGTGGGCCCACTTCTGTCCAGGGTAAGACTAACTTGATTTCTAACAACCTTCATTAGATTTTCCCATTCTTAAATGTAGTGTAAGTGAATCACATGGCAGCCACTTTCATGGTAAGTTTTCCTCAGGAATATGAGCTAGAGATTTGATCATAGTTTTCTTTTGATTGAATTCATTTTTATTTTCATTCGGTGTTTCATTGTATGGTGTCAAAATGATTTATTCACCTACCATTAATGGGCATTAATTTTTAATTTGAGCACATTTATGAATAGTGTTTCAAAGGGAAATCTTATGCTTGCATTTTGGTATTTGTAATGTGTATTTGGATGGGAAGGAATGTAGATATCTGAGGGTAAGACTGTTGGAGTGTGTGTATAGACTTAATAAATAGGGCCAAATAGTTTTTCAGCCAATTAATACCCATTTGAACTCTTCCTAGCAATTTGCATTTCACTTGCTCCACAACTTCCCCAACCATGGCATTATTCTATCTGCTGTCTACATTTTGGTCTTCCTAATGGATGTAGTGGTGGCACAACATGGCTTTAGTTAATTTCTGATGACAAATAAGATTGAGCCTTCTTGGGTCTCTATTTGGCTGTGTGAATATTCTCTTCTGTTGCACATTTGTTCAACTATTTGTCTCATTGTTCTTTTGAGTTGCCACTATTTTTCTTATGATTTTTCTGAAATCTTATTTTAGCTGCATCATCTTTTCCAGATATATGTTTTGCAAATACCTTTCCTAATTCTGTAGGTTTTCTTTTCACTTTTATTTGAGGAACAAAAGTTATTGACTTTAATCTATCACCTTTTATGATTATTATGTTTTTTCTTACTGTGTCAGGGATTGAACCCGGGACCTTGCACTTGCCAGGCAAGCACTTATTCCACTGAACAATCTCCCTGGTCCTTAATTTATCATCTGATAACTAGTATTTTCTGTGTCTGTGTAAAAAGACACATACTTAAAATTTTATTTCATGTTCAGTGGAGTTCTGAAAAGTACAAGCAGAAAAGTGACGTGGTTATAAGAGAGGGTTCACACTTACGTGGTTATGTAATATACAAGAACTTTAACAGATGTCTTGCCCTTAATGATCTCCCAGACTAATTGAGTGAGACAGACCTGTTTGTTTGTTATAAAAAAAGACTTACTAGCACCATGACAAACTCCTGTATAAAATACAGAATGGCAAGGGCTCATTTCATAGATAAATTTTGTTTAAGATAGGTTTTGTTTAAGATGGAAACAATCTTGAAATCCTCTCACCTTGTTCATTTATTTTAGGATTAGGGTCCTACTCTTTACTTTCTCAACTAAGCCAATTTATATAATAACAGTGTTCTTAAGGAATTTGAGTTGTGACAGGGCTGGAAGGAAAGAAGCCTAAATTAAACAAGGGAAAGTTGATATGGAAAGCCGTGGGTGGTTCAGTGATGTCCTAGAAGTTGCAGTCTTCTTAATAGTACACTTCTGAAGTTACAGTTCTTTCTGTCTCCTTTCTACCTATATTTATTTCTTTTATCCTACCTCAAAATGGTCAGATTTATGTTTGTCACAGTTCATGCATGCTGCTACCTGGAAATAACAGTGGAGGAAAAGGAGTAGAGGAAAGGAGTTCAGGAGAGGGGAGGCTGCGGTAGCACAGGTGAGAGACAATGCAGGCTCAGCACTAGTAATATTCACAGATGGACTGGAGGGCTGGTGAGCAGGAGTAAAGAGTGACTCTCAGATCATGGCTTAGAACTGAATGGGCAGTGGTGCCTTTTACTGAGATGTAAAACAGAGGGCATTTGGGGGTAATGGGAGGAGAGCGATGTTTTAAAAATCTGGAGAACATTTTATGCACATGGGATTGACACTTCTCTGAAGCATTCAGATACACTGATTTAGAGCTTAGTCTTGGAAAGGACACAAAAGAGACAGAAGTGAGTTCTGGGAACTCAGAGGCCCTGAAAGATGTTCCTGATCATTTTGAGGAGAAATTGGCTCCTCCTCCTTTTATGTGCTTTATATTTTGTATAGCTTGCTGTCATGGCACTGGAAAGTCTTTTTTGTTGTTATTGTTTATGTATTTGGTACAGGGTCTCACTATGCAGCTTGGACTCATAGTTATCCTCCTGTTTTCAGCCTCCTCAGCACTGGGATTACAGGCATGCACCACCATGCCTGGTCCAGGTGTCTAGCTCAGTGTGCCCAGGGCTTGGAGTGGCATGTGGTGCCAAGGATCAAATGCAGGTTCCTACACATCCAAAGCAGGCAGTTATTCCCCTGAGCTATCCTGCCACCCCTGCCTTTTTTTTCTTAACAGATCTGTCTCTATTAGTCTGGGAGATCATCAAGGGCAAGGTGCTGTACACTGTATGAATCATTCATTCTTTATTAACTAGACAAATATTCTTTAAAAAGAAAAATGTATATTAAAAAGGTTTTAAACATTAAAAACCACCATTCTACCATAAGTTATATAGTGTTCTGTAAATTCCCATAGTAAGTCAATAGGATAAAGAAAAGAGTGTACCCAAACAAACAGAGCAGTTTGTTGCTAGGATATCCAAATTGCCTTCTGAGAATGAGTAATGCAGTGTCTGTGCGTTTGGCGCTTGGGCACAAAAGGGAAAACACTCAGCACCTCCCATGGTGATGCTCATTTCCAGAGTGCCAGGTCTGTGTCTGGGTCAACAGGAAGAAGACAGAATTTCCACTTTGATGGGAACAAAAGCAATCAGGACAGAGAGGGGAATTGGCACCTCTTTCCTGCTACCTATTTCCTGTGAGTTTAGCAACCCCCAAAGCTCGTTCTGTTTTGGAGTCAAAAAGAAGAGTTAAATGCATTAAATGAAGTCATGTTTGTCTTCTAGGATGCTTTTCAGTGTTAGGGCCAAAGGTCTCCTATCTCACTACTTTGTTGTGGTTGAATTCAGTGCTTCCTTGGGAAGCAAAAGACACGAAGAAAGCAAAGTTTCAGTATAGTCAACTCATCAACCCTGAACTTCACAACTCTGCACTTCTTTCTCTAGATCTGTAGTGCCTGTAACAATGTACAGTGTGAGTCTCATTACAATTAGTGAAAGAATGACTTTAATTTTAATCATATTGTATTTGACCCAACATGGTAAAACTATTATTATTTCAAGATGCAATATGAAAATAACTAATGAATATCTATGTCTTTTTTGGTTTTTGTATGAAGTCTTCAAAATCTGGTATTTGTCTCAGCTCCAAGAGGTCACCTTTCAAAGTACTCAGTAGCCACACTGGCAGGTGGGTGCTGCGTCAGACCGTGCAGGTCTAATTAGAAAGCAGTGCAGTTGCTATAGACATGGTGCTTCCCAGGGCTCTGGCTTTGTTGTGACTTGTGCAAGCATTTCTGGGGACATAGACACCTTTTTCCACCAGCCATTTCTTCCCAGAGACAGCCTAGAATCATTTTAACTTCTCTGTCTTTATAACTATCACCAGTCACTCTGTTCTTTGGTTTCTTTTCTCTCCCAAATCAATGGCAGACATGACTCAGTCCTTCTGATCTGTCATCCTTCTTTTCATGTTCTGCACCACAAATGCCTTTCACATCAGACTTTCCTGATAATAGCATGTGAAAATAGGAGGTAAAATAACAAACAGGGAAAGTAAGACACTGTAGAAAGCTTCAGAATCCTTCAAGTCTTTTGCTGAATAATGTCTGGTTCTTAAATGAGATGGTGTCTGGGACTTGCATCTGCTCTTTCCCTTTTCTCTGTAGCAAGCCATTTGCTTTTAAGGCCTAGGTTCACCTACACTACTCACTTCTGTGCTTTCACTATTACTAATAGCCAAAAGGTGGCTTCTTACTAATGGCCTGTCTTCCTGGCTGTCATTCCAATGACACAGCAGGGCCACTTGACAAGCAGACAATCTCTGAGTGATGCTGCACTGGCTGACACACTCTCACTGAATCTCCTCTTCAACAGGAATGATCAGACACCTCTGGGTACTTCCTCCTACAGGAAATGCTGAACATGAATGATTGCTTGGTTTGAGAAGGGGCAGGAGGTTAGGATGAAATGTAGAGCAGGTGTTAATGGACTTGGATTGGGGTGGCAAAAGGAATCAGCTCCATTAGCTTGTTAGAATTTAAAAGACTTTCAAAGTAGAAAATAAAAAGTGAAACCAATTTATTTCCACGGTGACAAAGATAAAAGAGCACCAGCTGAAGGCAAATTCTATCACTTTGTGCCCCTCTTGCATACCACTGGCAATATCCACAGCAGGGTGCATCTGAGCACCTGCCACATGCCTCAGCACAGCAACAGTCTGGCTCCCGAAACACTTGTGCTTCTCTGTCTGCGATGAAGTGTGACAGGTGCATTTCGCTGGAATTTTGCTCTTGTGGCCTCCATGGAAGGTCCCACCTCTGGGAGGTAATCTTGGTGAATTGTATACTATAGTCCCCTAGGAATTAAGAAAGGTTAAACAATGTGGCAGCAAGGTTCCATGTTGGGTCAAAATCCTGCCTGAAATAGCTCCAAGGAAACTTTGGTCATTCCATTAGGTGTTCAAACAAAATGGAATGTACTCTTGATTCTGTCCCCACAGTCCTTTGTGGTCTGAGTTATCAACCATCACCTCTTGTCCTCAAGCAAACTATCTGGATGTTAATAAATAACTTTGAGACAGCCATGCTCTGCCTGTGTTAGGTGTGTCCATGTGGATGTGAGGAGGGCACTTTGGGTGTGTAATGAAGGGCTTTTCTGTGGTGAATCTATCCCCTTAGCCCCTTCTTTTATGAGCAGAACATATTTATTGAGGGAAAGAAAGCTCCTGTCCAAGAGAGGGACAGGAGGGTGACCCTGAGTGGGTGGTCCCCCTAGCCCTTTCTGACATACGTTTGAATACTCAGGTAATTGAAGGGAAAGAATGATATGAATACTTGATCATTACGAAAAATGTTGTGCCTATTATGGGCAATTAAGATGTGTTAATCCCATTTCACATAAGAAATATGAAGATGAGATTCATGGTAGGTTAATCACAGAGCCGAACACCAAAACTTCTCATTTTTTCAGAAGAAAGATGAAAGATTCAAAATTCAAAGGATGATGAATGTTGGCCAGGAGCTAAGTGAAGATTTTCTCTGCCATTCACACTGCTAGGTGTCTTCATTGCCTCCTGCTCAGATTAGAAAAGACTTTTCTATATAAAACTGTTGGAGCCTGCTGAGTGCCATTCTTCTGTCTTCTTTGATTATACATCTGTTAGCACTCTTTAGTTAAGGATCATGATTACTGTAAAGTATAATATGTTCTCTCATATCTCTTGTAATTAGTTTATAGTTAAGCATGGACATGCGACCATGGTGCAGCCAATAATATCAAAGAAAAAGAGGTCTTGGGCCTTCTTGAACTTATTTTCTTGCCTGAAGAAAGGAGGAAAATATCTGACTCTTATCTGAGGGATCAGACTCCAAGATGAAAGTCTACACACTTTATTTTAGGTTGACCCCTCCAAGAAGCAAACCCTCAGAAAGATAGTTAAGAAGTGTATTTGGGAAGTGATCTTAGGAAGTAGCAATAGGAAAATGAAGTGACGGTGAAGGAATGGAAGTAAGCGGAGTGTATTTAATGCATGCATGAATGGGGCCAGAATTCATATATCTCACTGTCTGGTGCTCTGATTCGAGTTATTTGATTGCCCATTGGGCAGCTTGAACCTCTGATAGTACATACATGACTGTCACACTGGGCAGCTTGTACTACTACTCAAGACATCTTTGAGTACAATAATGTGAAGAAAAATGTTGATTTAGCAGATCAGATGACATCATATTACAGTTCCTTAAGGAAAATACTGAAATGGTTATAAAAGTTGTAATAGTTAATTTGTGGTGTACAAATTATAAATGTGTATTATATACACCAGCCTTGAGGTACTTGTAAGATTTCTCTGTTAAGATTTAGAGAATTGATTATTGATAAACTATTAATCTATGAACAAATGCCATGAATGCAAATTCCTCAAAAAATATAACTTTACGTAGTCATTTGTGTATTCTATATGATGTTCTACTGGTTCGAAGCTTTTTATAATGAGAATAAATTTGCAATAAAAATTTTTCTTAGAAAACCAAAAGCTTACTTAGGATCAGCAAGCAATGCACATACCTTACATAGAATATGTTCTTGAAACATCTGAAAAGCAGTGCTTCTGTGGTTGCCAAATAGCCGGAAGCACTTTGACATTTTTCTCACTTTGCAGAAATCAGCTACTTTTGTGTATAAAATATTTTACAAAAATTCACAAATAAATTTCTTTCAATGCAATGTAATAAATTTGTTGATTGTAATAATTTTTGAAGTATGCATAAGTAGTATTAATTATTAGTTATAGTTGAGCAGTAATTGTTCATATTCAAGCAACCAACTACCTCCAGTCACTTTTATCACCAGTGGAACAAGCCACCCATGGGACAGTCATGCGTGCACTACAACCCATTGATTTTTGATGTAGACAGTGGAATTCAGGTGCAGATACAGGACCCCACTCAAGGGGTGAGGAAACCTAGCAGTGTATGGCTGCAGTTCAGAGTTCTCAGCTCAGAGTTCATAGTCTGCAACATCGCAGAAACCTCAAATATCTTCCACAGTTGTGTTTTTGGGCAGGAGGTTTGCAAGTGATAATGTGAGAATGTCATTCAGTTCTTGCTGCAGATTGGCTGCTGCCCTGTAACTTGTCCCTGTCAGAGGCACTACAGTCCCACAGGGTAATAATGGTTGCTACACCTTGTGTAGCTATCATGACTGTTCTTAGTTTTGTTCTTTTTAAAGCTCTAAGAAGAGACCAGAAGGATAGCTCAGTAGAATAAGTGTTTGCCTGGCAAGCTCAGGGTCCTGAGTTCAATCCCTGGTACCAAAAAACAAAAAACAAAAAATAAAGCCCTAAGATGCCTCCAAATTGCCCTGCACTTTCTGAGGCTTTATTAATATAGTATTTTATTAAATCAAATTATGTGCCTATGAGAGACATAGGGTTCAAATTATAAAAATAGGTATTTTTCCGACCATATCTAAAATTTGAGATTTTCACAATTTTAAGGTGCTCTGGGAATGTAGCCCCTGCTAATTTCAGGGGTCTACTGTGCTTTACTAACTTCTATGCAATATGAGAATCTGGTTCAATACTGTTCCCAACATGTTTTTACCTTATTACTTCTAACTATTCTTCTTCTTTTTTTTTTTCATTTATTTTATTGAGGGGTACTGGGGATCCAACTCAGTACTTTGCACTTGCCAGGCAAGCATTTATGCTACTGAACTATGTCCACAGCCCCTTTCCTTGTTGTTTCTAACCAGCCCTGCACAAGGATGGAGATGTTCTTGTGGCTAGAAAGCTGCACATGTGCTGGCCATCAGAAGGCCCTGGGTCAGAGTGCATTGAAGAAAGTGAGCTGTAAGGAGCCTGGGTGGGCCTTGGAAGCTTTTGCTAAGTTGAGTAATCAACCAGTTGCAGAACTATCTTCCTGCAGGTTTGTTTCATGTGTGTAAAGTAAACAAACCCCTACTGTGCAAACTGTTTTGGCATGGTGCTCTCTGGTTCAGGACTGGAGCTGCTATTTGGGTTGCCCTGGAATAGCAACATGGTTGTTAACAGCCACCGTCCTCTCTGGTGACTCACTGACCTACTTCAGTTGGTCAGTGCCGACACTGTGCCATCAAAAGGCCTGAGATATGTTTGTGCTTGAGGAAGCGTCTGAGTAGCAGACATTTTGTTGTTGATTTCTGTTCCCTAATTTACTTCCTGACACCGAAATCTTCCTAAAACATCATTGTGATTATATCACTGTTTTTTCTTCAGAGCTCATGTTTTAAAGATGACTTTTTTGAACCTCATATTAAAAGTCTTCCCCACCTGGCTCCCATCCGCCTGTGTTACCTTATAACGCATTGCTCTGAAACATAAACTCTACTAGCGATCACGTCGTCGCCTACCATTAGCAAGTCAGCGTTCTGCGCACCATGGAGCTAAGTGATTTACGTGCATCAACTAAGTTATAAAACAGTCCCAAATCATACCTGGAATAGTCAAAACTATTTTGTAGATGAGAAAAACTGAAGTTTCAGGAAGTCACATAGGAATACAGAATAAATTCTAACTCTTAAAACGAGACACCAAGTTAGTGTTTATTGTCATGCAGACTGTATGCTTTGAGAGGGCAACAGTACATATTTTAAATTTTGACTTGTGCTTTGTATAGGTTTTGTACCTATAGCAGATTTCTAGGAAAGCATGTACTGAACTAAAGCTTTCCAAACTGTATATAGGAGAACTCATGACCCCACAGCTTTCCTTGTAAATTTCTTTGCCCATGTATTTCATAGCACTGTTTTGTAAAAAGGAGGAAGTTATCCCAAAATTGATAAGGCAAATAATATAAATCAGAGATAAACAATTTAACTATTTAGGGGGACATGTGGAGAAAAAGAGATTTTCATACATTGTTGGTGGAAACATGACATGTTTTTGCCTCAGAAAATAATTCAGTAGTTTCTATTAAGCTCAAAAAATATATATTCCCTGAAAACCAACAACAAATTAAGTTAAATAACAAAAGTGGTATACATTTGTTTGTGTGAATTAATAGTAATATGACAAATGTGAAAACAAGGAATGTGACTTTCATAAATGACCTGAAGATGAGGGTAAGGCTAGTATGGCTGGTCATTTTGGAGAGAAGAAGGAGTTCACTACTGAGAAAAAGAAGTGGGGAAATGACACAGTAGTAAAGAAAATAATCACAGTTATTTAGCTAGCAAAAATGGGTATATGCGTGGACATGTATCATGACAATAAGATAAAATAACAAAGCAGGTGCCAATAAAACATTTATTTTAATCTCAGTATACCCTGTGACCTCATCTGACACTCTAACTAGAATAAAGATCACATCCTTCCGTTAAGATCGGTGAAGGAACGTCTTTTCCACAGAAAAGTCCTGTTCCTCAGTCCTGCTCTTGTCTTCACACCTACCCTCCTCTGTCTCTGTAAAGAATGTATTTTGGAATGATTTTTGCTTTGAACATGGTAAGGTCCACTATCTCATCATTGCTTCTTAGAAATCCTCCCAAAGGGAAAAAAAATTAGGGAAACATACCACACAAACTTCGTTTTTAATAAAACAAAAATACATACAGAAATACAAATTACAAATGGGTGGAAGCTCACCAGAAACAGCAGAATTCAAGCAAAGTTTGTGCAAGGAGCAGGGAGAGACGTGCTGCTACAGAGTTCAGACCCAGCCAGAAACAAGTGCCTTGTGCAAAGTGAAAGGTGAAAATCTACATCCTGGTGGTTGTGGCAACTGCTCAGACTTGGATTCCTTTCAAGAAAAAAGAAGAGGTTAAGGGGGAAATTACGCAGTAAGTCAGCTTTGTGGGTAGCAAGCTGTTTTGTTGGCAGTGGGAGAGAAAAAGTCTTTTGTTGCAAAAAACCTCAGCAATTGTCCATCTGTGTTAGCTGGGAAGAAAGAAAAGATCAGCCCTCAGGCACAGACACACATGGATGAGCGTGCTCACACACACACACACACACACACACACACACACACATATGCAGGTATGTGCACGCACACAAACAAGAAAAAAAACAGTAACCCGGTGTACATGGAACAGGAAATCTAGACAACATAAATATAGTCATCACAGTAAGCACCAACCTCAGTGATGATTAGGGAAACTAGCATAGGACCCATACAAGGAGTAAATGAGAGAAAATAATAGAAAACAAAAGAAAGAGCTGACAGAGAAAAACATCTATTCAAAAAATGTTGCTATCAAAATGGTAAGAAATCACAATGAAATTTTCCACTAAAACTGAGATAAACGTTATTATTTTACTATACAAAATAGAAATACAATGCCTCAGACAGTAATGTCTTACTTTGGGCTGATCTAACAGAAT
>PVKN010040530.1:0-10706 GCA_004027915.1 Capromys pilorides
CCAAGATGAATTTCACTATAAAATTTTTTCATAACAGTTTATTTCAAAAAAGGAAATTAGGGATAGCCATAAAAACCATTTAAGTATAGGGTACAAATAAATTAAGAATTAACACAGAATGCCTACCTTCTACTTAAAATTATGATTCGAGAGGGATTAATTAGTGTCAACTATAGATCTAATGACTTAAATCCACCTATTTTCGTCAGGAAGACCTAGGCTGACTTGAGGATGACAACACCAGTTCTATTTGGCATTCATATTTAACTGTAGGGTGCTCAGAATGGGGATGGCCAAATACTAAATGTGCATTCAGAAATTCAGAACTGATCAAGAGCAAGTGGCTTAGAGCTAACAGAATTAATCATTCTACTTCCTGATCCTTAGTTATAGCTTTTATCATTCACTCAAAGTTACAAGAGAAAATTTCCCTACATATACTGAGCTGCTAAAATGTACAGAACACTAAAAATACTGCCTGTGGTATAATTCCAATGTTTAAACATGGCCAAAATTATGGTGGTTACCAAAGTTGGTATTGGTAATATAGTTTCTTTCAAGTCCCTTAGCACATTTCAAGAAGAAAGGTACACCTTTTTACTACTAGTCTTTAATTACATAGATTTTTAAAAGGCTTAAAATCATGGATAAACCTATGTTCTTTCTAATGCCATTTAAGACAGTGATTAACTCACCTATCTTTTGATTATTCCAGTGATAAAATGTTTTATGTAACTGTTTAAAAGATTTATGGCTTTTCAATATTTAAAATTTCACATTTAATGTCACATTGCTTTTGTAAATCGTTGTCTACTATTAGGTTGTTAAGAAAGGACAAAAGATAATGCCATAGGACCTATTTAGCTTCCTTCCTTCCCTGAAAACCACTATTTCTTTTAATGGCACACTCCTTTTCTCAGAGCATGGGCCAGTCATTTTCTTGTGTAATTTTGCTGAACGGGACATATTACAAACATCTTGAGCTTTCTCAATCATGTGGTCTCTGATGCAACTCCTCAGCTTCTGCTATATAAGAAAGCAGCCACAGTCATCACAGAAAGACAGACCAGCCCGCCATCTGGCCTTGCGGGGAAGAGCTGGTGGCTGGACACTATCATGGAAAACACACTGAATATACGAACGCCGTTTGGAAGAAACCAGTCTCTAGTCAGACCTGGTGACTGAATCAGAACCTAGAAGTTAATCCGTCTGTTACCCTGAGGTTGAACACTTTGAATTTAGCTATCTCCCTTAAGACAACACTACTAAAACTCATGTCATTATGTTTTTTATCAGGAATAATTTATCCTCACTTAAAAACTTGCTCAAGTATTGTTATTGAGAAATTTAACTTAAAATTAATAAAGGATATCCATACAATTTAATATCCAATTTAATTTTTAAAAACTTAATGAAAAATATAACAGAATCAAAACATTTAAAATAAGTACACTCACTACCCACTCCAGTTAATTCATTTAAGTCATACCAACTATAGAATATGAAAAATAAATTCAGAAGTATAATCGCTTTAAAATACACTACTCCCACTTTTGTCAATATTTTACATTTATGTATATATACTATTGTGGGAGCAGAATTTCTCTCTAAAAACATTATCTCCTTAAAATCTTGAGGTGCATATTAGAGCCACAGGCAATATCTGACATATAAAACTGTAGTACAGGCCTTTCAAATTTGGCATTTCACTGCTACAATACAATGACCAAGGTATGTAACTGTACAGTGCCTAGACATTCCAGTAAGAACCATTATCTTCTTAGATGTAGAATGATTAATACATATTCTACAAGGGGCAGTGCAGTTAGTAATTCTAAAGGGTATGTCCTGATATACTTTCAGTTGTACAATAACACAAACAACTTTGTTAAGGCCATGTTTTATTTGCTGATTAATGGACAAAAGGCAATGTAATTTATTTTCAAGTATTTCCTTGAAAGTCTGTGCTCATAAAAATCATGAAAAGTTGGAAAGACTGTTACTGTTAAATCACTGAGACTTTAAATATATCTTACACAATCTTGTTTGTACAAAAATACAAGTTAAATATAAACATAAAGCAATCATGATAATTTTATGCAAATCTGTTTTATGTGATCTTTAGTTATATATAAAAGTTTCTTGGTTCTTTTCTTGTGAAAAGATCAATACCAGATTGAGTTACTATCTATTGGCAAAGGGCCCTAAAAAGCTTGCTTTAGCATTAATCTTTCACAGTGGTTATGTGTGTTGCCTAATTTGAGATCACCTAAATACTGAAAACGAAAGAAAAAAAGGGCAGTTATGTCCATAAACCAACAAATAATTTGGCTGTAATGTATCATAAAACACAAAGAAACCCCACACAGCTGTACAATAAACATTATGTTCTACATACTCCCACGCGGGTGCTCATGTGCGCATGCACCCTGCCACAGGACAGAGCCTAATGGGGTGCTGCTTCCAGTTCTATGTTCAGTTGTGCATTCTTTCTTACTTCATCAAATGAATAACTTTTTGTCACCTTCCCATTCTTGAAGACAGTATGGAGAAGATCCTGCAGAAATGTAAATTTAATGATTAAAGAGATCATCAAACTAAATATGTGAATCAAGTTTTAACGAATTCACCTAGTCAATACAGACATGGTGATGGTGTTCAACTTAACAATATTCTTAGATTGTTAAAGAATTACATTTTTAAGCCAACTTCCTTAAAAAATGAACTTAAATCAATTTTCGTTTGACATACTTGGTTGGCTGCCTGAGTGAATTCAGACCAACACTGTAAACACTGACAGTAACATAAACAAGCCCTGCCAATTCCAACAGACTCAAAACTGATTAAACCTGTCAACTTGCAAGTTTAATAAATTTGCTAGTCACTAAATTTTTAACCTGAAAACACCAGCAAACAAAAACCAACCTCAAATAAATGCAAGTAGTGATTTCGATCTCATGCACTGAGACTGAGTTAAGGACTCTGTATCTTCCGAAGCCATTATTTCTAAATGTAATACGCTTCATCAAATAAGGGTGAACAGGTAGAAAATAAGGACTAAATTTACTCTGGATATGGTAAAGCCACTTCTGTTTCACTAAGCAGTTAGCTGCCTGCAGTTTCTCTTTTAAAAAAAATTCTACAGAAATAATTTTAGTGCTCCATCCATTTTTACAATACATACATTATCATTCAGAATCTGTTACCGAACGGCTTTAAATTAGTTGTTGCCTTTCTTTCCCCTAAATTTATCAGGGAAATAAAACTATGAGGGAATACTGGCTCCTACTCTTTAATCAAAAGGTCTACATGACTATACTGAGACTGCTATATCAGATGTTCTAGTGCTTTGTTCACATACTTCCATTTTTACTTTTACTGAGTCTCTAGTGACTAGCACATCTGAGAACCTTAGACAATACATGAATGTCTTACTATTATAATTCTTTATGTCAAATTTATTGCTTACAACAGGTTGTTTTTAGTATATTTTTAAATTTTTGAGTCAAAATTCATGAAATAATTTTTATCTCTAATGGAAATAAATCTGTAAATCAAACATTTACAATTAGATCCCTTGATCTAGTTTTTTAGCTGAAATCAACTGAATTAAAAGCAAAAATGTACAGAGTGGTAAGTTGGTCCACATAATATGATGTTTTAGTTCCCTTTTTTGGTTTGTTTTTTAGGGAAGGGTCTATAGGTTGTTCAAGGTCTCACTACTAGATCAGACTTGTAGTGATCCACCTGTTTACAGCCTTCCAAGAGCTGGGATTACAGGCATGCACCACCACACCCAATCTCAACTGCAGTCTCAGCATGCCTCAAGGGCAGAGCCCACATGGCAGGCCTGAGGATTGAACTCGGGGCCCGTGTGCCTGCTTGCAGGTGGCTTTAATCTGCTGAGCTACTTGGCTGGCCCTTTTAGTTACTTTTTGTGTATTCAAAACTTACAAACTTCTTGGTCTGTAACTCTCATGACTGAAAAACTTATTTTATAGAAAACTACTCATAAGCATTTACGTTCTCAGAAAAGTTTGTTAAGGTATTACTATTAGTCATGTACTTTAAAGCAACTCATACTGTCTTTTCATTTTTACACTAACATAACTTGCCTTTTTTAGCTCACGGAGCTATTTTAAAAATCTAATGAGACTAGGCCAGGTATGGGGACATATAATTGTAATCCTGGCACCTGGGAGAGTTAGGCAGCAGGACTGCAGTGAGGTTGTGGCCAGCCTAGACTATACAGTGAGATCAAGGCCAGCTTCAACTACAAAAAAATAAACAAATCCCCCCTAATGTGACTAAAGAAAACCATTTGAATTCAGTACTATTAAGATATTACCTCAATGTCATAAAACTGTTCTGAAAGTGATTTAAAAATACAATTAAAAATATAGTACAAAAGCCTCATTTTTAATTTGGAGAGCCAATAATCAACTGTCACAAAAACCGATCGGTACACATGCACACCTGACCGTACTCTTCAAGGTCTCCTTTTCCTTCCTCAAGTGTAACAAAATTCCCTGCTGGTGTCCTATGTAATGATAGCCGGCCCTTTTTGGATCTTTTGTTGGGATCAGCAACTGGGTCCTTGAAGACATTAATCTAAAATTTGGGTTAAAAAAGAGAAAAAGAATATTAATCAAGAATTCTCTATCACTCAATTGTGAAGAAACCACATACGTATTTATGTGTAATTACATATAAATATACTTACAGACACACACCCACACACGTAATTTGTATGTAACTTCTAAGATTCTTTACAGGCATAAAGGAATAAACCTATGCCTGGCTTTCAGATGTGTAATTCTTTAGCCTGTTTTGCAGAGCAGTTAACTATTATGAAAAAGGGGATGCAAAGAGCTCAAATGCTAAGTATCCTTTCTTACCACACTTAGTAGTCCACTTGTAAGCCATCTTTGAAGCTTTAGCATGTGATCTTTACCATGTCACAAAATGTCTTTCAGTAGATACTAAGTACAGTACACACATGCTATTACAAAAAAAACAAAAGATGGATATGACTAAGGTAGAGATTTTCTTTTCTTTTAAAATTCATTTCAATGAGAAAAAGATAAAATAGTAATGAAACAGCTTCAAAACAAGTTAGAGATTTTATTTTGTAACCTTTCTATTTTCAATATTTTTTTACTGTTATGTAGGTATTACAGAAGAGAAAGACTTCAGAGAACCTGAACAGAACAGGGCATTTCAGGATCATAAAGTTTAGGAGAGAAAACACAATAGAAACAGCTAGCACTGACCGAGGAATAAGAAGTAACAAATAAGCGAGGCCTGAAAGCTCCCAGAGAAAGAACTCAGATCTTCTTCAGAGTTCTTTGCTTCCCTACTCACTGCTTACAGACTCTATACTTTCAAGAGGCCACAGAAGAGCTGGGTGCTGCGGTGCACATTATAATCTTAGTACAACGGGAGGCTGAGACAGAAAGATCTCAAGTTCAAGCCCAGCCTGCACAAGTTAGTGATTTCATTTTGAAAAAACAAAACAAAACAGAAAAGGGTTGGGGCTATAACTCAGCAAGATGACCCAGGTTTGCGTCCCAGTACTAGGGTGGGGGCACTATGAAGACTAAGGAGGATTGTTGTTCAGCTGCTCAGCTGCACTATACTACTAAACATGACTCTGCTGTCACTCAAAAGTAACATTCCACTTCCCTAAAAGCTCTCCCAGGAAAGCTAGGTTAGCTGACTTTCTCACTCAAATCTAAAGCAGTGACAAATGACTGACCGAAAGCCTCTTAAATAATCTTTCATTATTTTTGTTTTCCAAGTCTCTTTCCCCCCCCTTCATCATGTTATTATTACTTAAGCATCTTTCTTTCTGTGCTTCCAAGTCAAGGTCACCAGTACCTGAAAACATGCTAATAGTCCAAGACCATATTATCCTTTGCCTACTGCTTTAGTAAGTATATGTTACCTAGACACAGAAACAGGGTGCTAATGCAGGAGCAAAAGTTGAAGGACATACCCCAAGGCCATTGGTGACAACATAGCTACACTTGAAGGAACAATTCAGAAGATCTCTGGTTAACTTCTGTAGCAAGGCTCCACCAGAACCAAAGGCAACATTTTCAATGCTCCACCTTTTTTGTTTCATGCCTTCTACAATCTACAGGATTGAAGCAAAACAAACAAACAAAACCTATGTAACATGGAAGAGCATAAAGGTTAATTTTAAAGGAAAACATTAACAAGGGAAGCATCCTGGAGCTGTTTTATTAATAGTAACAAGATGTGTAAAGCCTACAGCATTATATTTCACATTTTTAAAAATGCTCATTTACCCCCCAAAAAGCATCAAAATGGACATGTGTAGAAGGAGAGGAATTTATACATATTTTCTGAATTTGTGTTGTTGCTGTCATGGTTGGTTTTGTGGAATGAGGAATTTGCCTATAAATATCTAAGGTAACTTGAGTCAACTTCTCTCATCTAGATGTCAGCACCAAATGCATTAGGACCAGTCACCAGACTCTAGGAATGACTAGTGCAGAACACTAAAAAGAACAATACAACAAAGCAACTACACTGTGGATTGAAATGTGCAATACTAAAACCATGCTTGGAATATCTATCATTCTGGTCTTCTAAATGAACCATTATGGTTCTAATGTCATATCAATTATTGTAATATTCTCTCTCAAGCAAATATTTAAAAAAATAATAAAAGAGAATAAGAGATAAGAAAAAAATGTCATAGGATTATCTTGCTACAATTTTGTATATGGTTAAATTCCTAAATTTTTGTGTAAAAATGTGTAATTCTTTTTTCACATTCTATAGGGATTTAAAGTTTGGAATATCAATTATTGATGGAAAATACATCCATGTTATGTTTCCTGTTATGTCTAAGGCGTCTGATATTCAGAAAGGTAGGGATGTTAAGCTCAAGTGTCTCTGTCATTGGGAATATCACTAAGCTTCTCTCCTGGAGGATTAACAAATTAAGTTTGCAGACCAAAAAATTAGAGAAAAAGAAGGGCTACAAGGACAGCCAATATTTTGGTCCTAGCCCTTAATGGTCAGTGAGGACCCTAGACATAAGAGAACGTGTACTGTAACATCCTATAACTCAGTAGTGTCCCAAATTTTCTGTTCAAGATTATGGGGCCATAGAAGAAAGGGATCAATGATGTATAGTGTGCCAAGGAGAGTTACCTAGGGAGAAAACTTCTCTCAGACTTTTACAGAGAGCAAACTGGTCAAGCAATGGCTGTGACTCATCCAGATGGCTGACACTGACAAAAGATCTACAAACTGTGGTACATAGTTTCAGGGGATTTGACTGACCTTGTCAGATGAAAAAGTTACATTTTTTGTTATATAGGTCTTGTTTTATCTTAGTCTTAACCATCCAGCAGAAAACTAACCACGACGTGAAAAGTAAAGCTATATTAATATGCTGAGCTGTAAAAGGTTCAAGTCAACAGCTTCTGACATTGCCAGTTGTGCTGATAACCCACTACTATTATGGACTACTGGACTATACATACAGCTACTTTCTCTTAGTTCAATGAGAAGAAATATTTGTATTTTGTATCCTATAAACAACTACTATGAAGACAATAATATGCAATGTATTATTATAACTGTCCTAAAAACTTGTTGTGAATCTGTCTCATTGCTATTTCCTTCTCATTAAAAGTAATAATAATAGTAATAAAAAGAACAGTACCACATGTCAGGCCATACTGTACACTACTGGGGATGGACATGGGGGTCAATGATTATTAGTGGCAAAAGAAAATACAATCCTTTTTCCTACATAAACAATTGTGATATTGGGAGAACATTTTGCTTTAGCTGGTGTGACAGTGTCATAAATAAGATTATGGGCAGATGCTCTAGGAGATTTATCATTGGCTATTTTTGGGAGGATGATGATCTAGCCAGCTACTGAGAGTTGTATGACATAAGGTTTTGCTGTTTAATATAATTCTTTCAAAAGATATAACCACAATGAACAATCCAAAATTAAAATTCTAATTCTTCCTTCTTGTACTAGAATTTATCTTCTTTTAAGTAGAACAATCAATATGGAAACAAATTCCATTTTTGTTGAAATAATTCCTAAAGTTTAGGTTGTGTACAAATCAAGCCTAAGTCTAATTACTGTGGCTGAGCCCAAGGCATCTGAATACAGATTTTTTTATTGAGATGACTAAACAAAATGAATTTCAATATAGGAAAGATCACAAAAGAGTAAAGTAGATAAAGGGAAGAAAAGGGAAACAGAGGGAGAATAAAATGATTTATAAACTTGAGAGAAAATAGCTTTAGACCTGTCACCAGATTTTAGGTATGCTTTAGAAGCACTGTAATGAGAGAATGACAACAGTTTCATCTAATATGTTGCTGAATTCCCAGCAGATTTCTTCACTAAAAGTTATAAATGCCAGCCAGCTCATGGCTAAAGTGAATTTTTCTGTTTATAGGTAATTCTAACTAGGGAAAAATTATCACTCAACAACATTTACATAAACAGAAGAGAACCTGATAGACATGAACTGACAAAATATCACTCTCAGGTACTATTCTCGTAAGTATTTTTTGTATTTTATACCCAAAATAAAGGGGCTGGGGAGATAGCTCCATTTTTTGTTGAAGTAATTCCTCAAGTTCAGGTTGTATACAAATCAAGCCTAAGTCTTACTACTGTGACTGAACCCAAGGCATCTGGAAAAAGTGCCAGCCTGGCAAGTGCAAGGTTGTGAGTTTGAACAAAAAAAAACAAAACCAAAAACTAAATCATTAATTAATTACACCCCAAATATCGGAGGAGCCATATTATACCATCAGGATTTAATTTTTCTTTTAACAAAACCACTGTCTTCTAAGTCTCTGGACCAAAGCTGTGATGCTTAGCGGAAACTTCCAAGAAATGTAGAAAAAAAATGTTCCAGGAAAATAATATAGGATACCTAGAAGAAAGAAAACTTGACCTATACATATAATATTAAGACATGATTAAGCCTGGTAAGAAAAACATTTAAAATATTTTAGAATTCAGAGAAATTTTCCTTTTGCTAATGCTGAGAAACCAATATTGATGTTATTAATAAACCATTCCAATGGAGATGTTCCAGTGACACAGAGACTGATCCCTAACTGAACCATAGATACTTTTATCTAATACAAAAAGGAATTTTTCCTCCTTTCCTAAATGAACAGATTCATTTTGGTATACAATGGAACACAAAAATGGAGAATGGGGTTCTACTGTGGACCTTGATGGGGTGTCACCAGAAAGACTGAATAATGAAGTTAAGAGTGAGGCTGACAGAATCAAGTGAGGCCACAGTTGCATCAAATCAGTCAGATTTTTCAGGCTGTCAAAACTCAGGGTATCTAATTTAGCAAATGTACAAAGCAAAACTGCTAGATGAATTCTGCTTCTAAAAATACATATTGGGGCTAGGGAGATAGCTCGGCTGTCTAAATGCCTGCTTGACCAGCGCAAGGTCCCGAGTTCAATACCCAGTACCACATGCCATGCCAGCCACTGAAACTGGGCATGGTGGTGCAGGCCTGTAATCCTAGTACAGGAGGATCAATATGAGTCCAAGCTGTGTAGTGAGACCCTATACTAAATAAATAAATGATTTAAAAAATTAAAAAATAAACCATATTTACTGATTTCCAATATGAAGAAATTAAGTTCTAGCCTCTGAGCTAATCAATAGACCTAGCTTCTTTAATATATTCTTCAGATATCCCATGAGTACATTTGCATTAACACAAGACTTCAATTCTGACTACTCTAAGGTTTCCCGGTGCTCAACAGTATGAGTTTCAGCGTTTATTCTGTTTATGTGTTTAAAAATATAAAAAGTAAGTCAAAGTTTTAAGTTGATTCCCAACTTTAAACATGTGCATGAATTCTCAAATTTTACTTTAAAAGGGATGAGGGGAGAAAGAAGAGAAGGAAAAGCCAAAGAACTCTGGCTTTTGAGGTTCATGCACCTAACTGCCTAACCCAAGGAGGTAGGCACAGTCCTGGGAATGGGGCTGCTGATGGGCATATATCTCTGCCTGTTCTTCTTGGCGGGGAAAGCATGTATGAGTTCCTGCCAGGGTGTCTCAAATTGCATTATGGATAATGGTTCTTCATTGCCAAGGCAAGTACTATCTATTCAGCTGTGTGCAGAGGGCAGCAGCGATCAAATGTGCTAGCTGAGATTTCTTAAGATTCTTCATCTTTGTAAGGCATAGTGGTGCCTGTATGTAATCCTAGCACTCCAGAGGGCTGAAGGAAGAGAATTACAAGTTCTGGCCCAGGCCAGGCAACTTAGCGAGACCCTATCTCAAAATAAAAAATACAAAGGGCCAGGGATATCACTCAGTGCAAAGGTTCCAGTATTATAAGAAAAAAAAGAAAAGAAAAGAAAAGCAAAAAGGGTCTCCACCTCTTTGTTACAGTCTTTCATTTCTTCCTTTTTCCTTTTTCATATGAAATCTCCTAATGTCCCAATACCCAATGTCCTAGAGAAGCTAAGGCAGTCTGGGAGACTTGGTAGAAGAAAACTTGTTTCTGTTATTGCAACAGAGGTCCATTCCAGAAATACTTTGTAATACATCATAGCTCTCACTTTCAAATCAACTTTTGCCACACTAATCTCTTAATTCTCCTTTAGGCTTTAATATCTTACACTCTGCTTGCTTAGTCTTTTTTTTGG
>PVKN010040531.1:0-10703 GCA_004027915.1 Capromys pilorides
AGACCTGTGCGGGTTGGACACCTGCCCATCACCCAGCCCGCCGACGCCTTGGCCCGCCCACTCTAGGCCCTGGGCCCGGATTGGCCGACTCGGTGCGGCCCCGCCCCCCGCCGCAGGCTGCTCAAGCGGTGTTATTTGTGGAGTTATTAATTACTGAAAGACGCAAACCGTGCTTCTGTGCATAAAAATATGTTTGAGCAGTTTCTACTTAAACTTTAAAGAGAACGTTAATCAATTTTATTTTAACAAAATGACCTTAAGCAGGAGGGAAAAAATTGGTGTTATTTGCCCAAACAGGCAAATTAATTTCTCTCTCTTGAGAAATCTAAGAAGCTTCCAGAAATAGCTGTGCATAATTTACACCTGCCCTGGCCGCTCTTCCTTTTAACGCCAGGCCCAGTCATGAGCTCCACCCAGTCCCAGTCTCTCTCCTCTCTCCCAGTCTCCACTCCCACTTCCCACCTCACCATTACGAAGGTCCCCGCAGGGCCACGTCCTGCGACCTTGGAACCAGGACCCAATGTAGGCTCTGCGAGGTGGCCCAGAGAAAGGCGGCTGCCGGGCAGCCCCTGCGACCTTTCTTATTCCGTCCCGTCCCCCGCTCCCCCTTCGGTCTACGCGCTCAGGAGGCCAGGTCCTCCACCCCCACCCCAGCCCTCCAGGCCAGCGCGAATCTGAAACTCCGCGACTAAGAGAGGCTGCTGGCCCGTGGTTGGTCCACCTCAGCCTCCTGGGGCTGGGCCATCTTCCGGGGCCTGGCTTTACAGACACTGACTGCGCTTCTGCTTCTGCGACCTCTGCCAGGATGGGTGGGATTATCCTGAGGACCTTGACTAACTAGGCAAAACGTGGTGATTGTGTAGCCGTTCCACTCCTATAGCTAGTGATATTGCAGTGGGACTTTTTAAAAATTGCAAATATAAAACAAGGACATAATTCAGAAAACTTTTTCAGAAGATTTGCCAATCAATTATCACGTGACCATTAGCTGCCCCCATGTGGCCATCGAGGTTCTGATGGGGTCAGTGGGAAGCAGCGTCCCACCTCCTCTCCCTCTGCACGTGCAGCTTGTGTCTCTAGTAGCTGCTTGGTGCGCGTCTGTTGAGAGAATGCCTGACAGTTTACAGCAGAAGGCACAGAGGCAGGGACGTCAGGTGCAGGCTGGGTAAGCATTAAAGGGCTTCAGGAGAGGGTCTGCTTGTGATGACAGGGTAGTAAACACCCATCCAGAGGACACCTGCAACCCAGCCCCCATCCTTTGTTGCCCTATGGGAAGGCAGACCTGGATTGCCCAATCTTCTAATTTTTTCAAGAGGAGAAAATGCAGAATTTTATGTAAAGCATCTCAATTTTTAGCTCTGGTAATTAGAGTTTAATTTGAAAAACAAAACAGAAACCCATGTGTGCAAGGAGAACACTACTGAGGGCCACGTTGGGCCCTGGGTCACTGGCTGGAGGCCTCTTAAGAGCGGTCAGTGAATTGCTGAAAACATTAGTCACTTAACAAGAGAGAGGTGGGTGTGGCCAATCACCACGGTGCCGAGGCCACCAAGAGGTTCAGAAGCCAGACGGCGGCTGCGGAGGTGCAGGTGAGAGGCCTGCTCCCTGGTTCTCATCAGGTCCACATGTCTGCTTCCCTTCTGACCCTCGAAGCCTGGAAGGAGGAGAGCCAGAGTCTTGTCTCTCCATGCTTGAGTCTCCTCATCTGGAAAACAGGCAAAAATAACTATGCCCTGCTGGGAGGAGACTTCAAGGAGACACTCAGCTCAGCTCCTGTCTGGAGTGTGGAAGATGGGTACCTTTGCAGGGTGGTCACCTCCTGCCTGCAGATGGGCTGCGTCCTCCAGAGGCACCACAAGGCTCCCCTTGAAGAGAAGCATGCGTTGCAAGCCACCTGGAAGAAAATTTCAAGCCCTGAACTTCTAGGGATGCGGCAGCTGCTGATTTGAAACAGACAACCCTATAAAGAGTGAAAGGGGACCTCACAGCTCTGTGACGGAAGTCTGTGTCACAGTGGCAAACTTGCACGGGGCCTTGCTCTCTGCTTCTCCTGGGGAGCAGCAAGCACTTGATGGAGAATCATTTCTCTCCTCATCTCCCCATATGACCTAGGGTGCTGTGTTACCTTTCGTCACTGTGACAAAACACAGGAGATAATCAAGGAGGAAAGGATGTTTGGGCTCATGGTTTCAGATGCTTCAATCCATAGTCTCGTGACTCTGTTGCTTTTAGGTCTGTGATGAGGCACAACATCATAGTGGGGAGCAAAACCGCTCACTTCAGGGTAGCCAAGAGACAAAAAGAGGGAGGAATATCTGGGGTCCCCCCATGTCTCTTCAAGGGTACAACCCACTGACCTACTTCCTTCTACCAGTTCCCACCTCTTAAGGTTTCCAGTACCTCCCAGTTGTACCATTGGTTGGCCCCCAAGCCTTCCACTCATGACCTAAGACACCTATCAAAATCATAACATATCCTATTTTAGGCCTCAGTTTCCTCATCTATCAGAGTGTACAATCAAAGTTCTCCAACCTGGTCTTGGTTTTATTTTTTGGTACCAGGAATTGAATTCAGTACCTTGTGTTTACCAAGTAGGCACTTTGCCATTGAGCTCTACCCCTGGCCTGTGATCTTGGTTTTAAAACTCTCATAGCACATGGAGGGCCTTGGAAGGTTGAGGAGCTGGGAACAGGTTCCTGAAAGACTCCCCAGCCTGTAAATGGGGACAAGGTTGCATGCACTCCCAGCTGAGGAGGGTGTGTGAAGGCCAGTGGTGCTTGGTGGCACTTGAGGCATGCCAGACACCTAGGGGACAGTTCTACTAGATGTTGGTTTTTATTTTTATTTTTTAATTTTTTTTAAAAGATTGACATCTGAGATTGACCACCACCCTGAGGGAGCCAGAAGAATCATTTTTTTTATATTCTTTATTTTTCCTTAAACTTTATTTATTTATGTTATGGCCAGCTCAGCCTGCCTTGGGGGTGGGGCTGGGGCTAGTGCAGCATGTGGTGCCAGGGATCGAACCGCAGTCCTTCAGTTGCCGAAGCTTTCTAAGCAGGTGCTTTAGACCACTGAGCTATCTCGCTGGCCCCTGTTTGTTTTTAAAGCCTTGTAGAAAGCAAGGAAGAAAAACAACCAAGACTATGATGAAGAAACTATCTTGATCTTCTATCTTCCTGATAATCAGAGGTAAATTGACTCTCCTAAAGGAGTATTTCCTGCCCTGCAGCTGAGAACTTCAGGCTGGGGTCCTGGTTTATATTCAACAGTTTTCTTATTGCTGGCTACAATACCCAGTACTCATAAGTTAAAGGAGGAGAGGTTTAATTTGTTAATGAGGTTAGTCTGTGATTGGTCAGTTCCAAGGCAGAGACAACATGATGTAAAGACTTGGAGGAGCAACACTGCTCAGGTCCTGACTGGGAAGCAGAACAGGAGGACAGTGCTAGAGGACGAGGGATCATATAAAGTACCTCAGGACACACCTTCATGAACCACCCAGACCCAACCAGAAACATGCTTCACTAATCTGGCAAGTGTTTCTTAATTCAATGACGCCAACGTATCAGGATTAATGGTCACAGTCCAACCTTTGCCAACTTCACACTAAAACACATCTCTTTAAGCCGTATTTAGTCTTAAAATAAGACAGCAACAGGTTCACAATTCTGCTTAACATGATACATCTGTCCTGTGTATAACTGGAAATGTAATAATCACCTCCCCAAAGTCTCAACAGTCTCAGCATTTTTCAAATTTTCAAGTCCAAGTCTCATTTGAGACTCAAGGCAAACTCTTAGCTGTGGACCTCTTTAAAAGAATCAAAACCAAGTTATATAATCCCAAGGTACCATGGCATAGGGTAAATAGTCCCATTCTAGAAGGCAGAAATAGAAAGAATAGAAAAGAATCAGACAAAAGCAAGACTAAAGCCCAGGGTGAACATTAAGTCCTGTAGTTCCCTGTCTGACAACCAAGGCACACAGCAGTGAAATGTGTGTTCCAAAGGAGTTAAATGGCCTCTCCCCTCTGGCTTTGCTGGTTGCAACTCACATAGCCGCTCCCTTGGGCTAACTCAACTCATGACTTGTAGCTTTCCTTGACAGACGTTTCACATGCCTGACCTCTCTAACTTTTTGGGTCCTCCACTACACCTTTAGCTACATTCCCACAGTTTCACGGACTGTCTTCTTGGGGATTCCTTGCCTGGATTTCTAGGGTTTTCTTTCAGATCTTGATGAAAATCTGCTTAACCCCACAATTTTCACATTTTTCATGCAAGTAAAACCACCATCATATGAATAACACGAAGATGTACTGTCAGTGAAAGCAGTAGTCAGGGCCCCTTGGACCATGGTTGTACTGGCCTCTGAGAGTTTGGATGGCTGGGTACTGGGACAAGAATCTCAGAGAAGCAAATCTCTAGGCCTTTCTTTTTTTTCTTTTCTTTTCTTTTCTTTTTTTTTTTTTGATGGCAAAGCTATGTTTCTTGTCTGGGTTAAGCCAATGGAGACAGGAGTGGTGAGGGGAGAACATGGACACACCCTCCTCTTTTTTTTTTTTTCTTGTGGTACCAGGGATTGAACCTTGCACTTGTCAGGCAAGCACTTATTCCATTGAGCTATGTCCTTGGCCCACACCCTCCTCCTCAAACCCCCGGAAACTAAGCCTGCCGCTGCTCTCAGGTTCCAGGTGCTGCCAGCAGCGGAGGATGAGTCCCTTGGCCGAGGTGTAGCCTGGGAATTCACACCTTGCCAGAGGCAGTGGTCCCCTTCTTCTTGAGCGGGGCCTTCAGCAGCGCCAGCTTTTTGCGCAGGTTAGAGCTGGCTTTCATCACTGCTTCGTGCTCGATCTTCTTCCGGATCCCCATCTCCAGGTCCTTCTTGATCTTCCGCTGCTGCACGATGCGCGCCTTCTTGGTGGTGATCACCCGACCACCTTTTCCCGGCCCACGGTTTTGTTCCGAGGCTGCCGCTGCGGCCTTGCTCTTAGCTGGCTTTTGCGCCTGGAACTTGCGCTGACCATGCGCCATAATGGGCCACGCGCTGGCTCTTTTCCTTCTTTTTTTTTTTTTTCCCTGTCTTTGTGAGACAAGGTCTTGCTATGCACTTCAGGCTGGCCTTGAGCTCACTTTTGTAGCCCAGGCTGGTCTTGAACTCTCACTGATCCTCCTGCCTCAGCCTCCCAAGTGCTGGGATTACAGGTGTGCGCCATCTAGGAGGCCTTTCTTAAGCAAGGATGGAAAAACTCTCTTCTAAATGAAAGGATGATACATCTTCACTCTTGAACCTGTGATGGGTTGGCTCCTGCTGATTCCTAAGCTGCCTTCCACTCTTCGTGCTTCTTATCTCTGTACAAAGTATTTAGTTTCTTTATAATTGTACAAATCTCTTTAGCAACCACATAACTTTTTAGCCTTAACTTTATACATAGCTGCTTCTGGACCAAAATTTAAGTTTCTAGATTATTTTGCTCTGCCTCAGATACTCATTATAAATATGGCTACCAGCAACCAGCAGTACCCATGCCACAGCCTGAATATTGTGAAATTTTGCTTGCCAGATTTAGTTTACTGCCCTTAATCTCAGTATCCTGCAGAGTCTCAGGACATGGGCAATATTCTGCCAGAGCATAACACACGTGTCCTCTAGCCTAACTGCCCATGGACTCTTTGTTCTCAGCTGAAACCTTGTGAGTGGAGCCTTTACTGTCCACATTCCTGTCAACATTCTGGTTTTCTGAGCTCTGACCAAAATCACCTATCAGCCTCTGCTTATAGCATTTTTGAGCTTCTCTAGCTGACACTTACAAGACTTTCCAAACTCCTTTTGCAAGTAAGTTCAAAAGGCTTCTAAACCACATAGTCAGGTATAGTCATGACAACAACCCTGCTTGCCTGGTAGCAGCTGTCTGTGTTTGCTAGTTTTCTCATTGCAGGACGCAATGGCTGACACCCAAATTGAAAGAAGAGGCTTAGTTTGCCCTTTCTGATCAGCTGACTCCAAGGCAGTGACTTTATAGCAGAAGCTGTTGGAGGAACAAAGTTGTTTAGTTTATGGAGGCTGAGAAACAGAGTAGGACAATAGCACCAGAGAGGAATGGGCAAGGGCCCCAGGCCACACTTCCATGATAAACCCAGACACAACCAAAGAGTGCCTTACCAATTAGCTAGGCATTTCTTAATCCAGTGAAGTCGACAAAGCAGGATAAATCTTGCCACTATGGGTTTTCTTTGCCATCTGGCATCTTTATCTATAATCATATTTCCTGTTGCTTGGACCAAACAGATCCTCTTCCTGCTTCAGAGTGCAGCTCAAGCACCATCACCTCTAGAGAGCTCTCCTTGACTTGTTCTCACATAGCTGCCTGGGTTTGCTCCTCCTCCTCCTAGAGCTTTACAGTACCCAGCACACAGGCTGCTTGCTAAATTCAGAGTTCTGGTACTGTCAGAAATTACACCTAGATATCTTTATTCTCATTTTATACAAAGAAATCTGGGACTCAGTTCTGCCATAACAAGGAAGGTAACTTTTTCTGTTTCATTTCTTGGAGAAATAGTGTATGCACATGAAAGCATACACACACCCACATACACATGCACATACCCCTTTTCTCTCAAAAAATGTTACTCAGCAGAGTGTTCTGCAACTTGTTTTTCACTCTTTTGTCACTGTGTTATTCTTTTCTCTTATGTTAGCATACACAGGTCTTATTCTGTCGGGGGGAAGGTGGTGCTTTGTCATAAATCCAATTTCCTTAATAATTGTAAGTTATATATAAGGCTATTTGAAACAGTCTGCTTCATATTGCTTAAGTTATGGTCATCTATGTGTTTCAAGATATTGGTTCATTTCATTTATGTGTGTAACATTTTTCATAGTATCCCTATTATTATTTTGATGCATGTAGAGTCTCTGGTGATATCTGTTGGGTGTGGATGAAGCTAGAAATTGGACATATTTGTGAGGGTGGGGCAGAGCCAGGGTGTCTAAAGTAGTCAGGCTACTTCAGTCTTGAGAAAAGCATCCTGCCTGGGTAGTTTCAGTCATTAGTCACTAGGCAAGCTTGTGTCATGTGATACTAACTTTACAGTGTAGGAAGAGAGGCCCCTACTGTTGTTGTTTGGGTCCTTTGCCCAGCAGCCTCCACCTGACCTCAGCTATTCTTTATTTTCTAAATCCCCCCACCATTTTCTTCTAGGGACCAACAATAAGTCAATGAGTCCCCACAGATATCCCCTGTTTTGCTCCTTATTTCAGTACCTTGCGACTGCTCTCTTCATTAGTCTCCTCAGAGCCTTATTAGATTTGCAATCTTTTCAAAGAATCCACTTCTTGTGTCTTTGACTTTTTTCTGTTGTTTTGGTTTTCAATTTTGCTGATTTCTACTGTGGATTATTTCCTGCTTGTTTATTTTGGATTTATTTTGATCTTGAGCCTTAGATTCTTGAGGAGTGGATTAGTCAGGCTTCTTATCACTTGGACAAAATACTGGGCACACACAACTTGAAGGATGAGAGGTGTATTTTGGCTCCCAGTTTCAGAGAATTCAACCTAGTGTTGGCTGGTTCCAACACAGAAACATCATGGCAGAGGACCCAGAAAAGAAAGGTGCTCAGCTTAAGGTAGTCAAGAAACAGAGAGGAAAGGGAGGATCCAGGAACAAGACCATACCCATCACAGGCATATGCACAGTGATCTGCTCTTCCACCTGGGCCCCACCTCGCAAGAGCACATTCACCTATAGACTCATCAGTGGGTTAATCTGCTGATGAATATAGCACCCCAAGAGTCAGTCACCATCTAGCAGCCCCACCTCTAAACACATGAAACTTGTGAGAGACACTTTTTTAATTTAAACAATAAAAAGTAGAATCTTCGGTTGTTGTTCTGGGATGTTTCCTCCTTTCTACTGTCTAATATATAGACAAAACTGCTATAAATTTCCCTCTCAGCAGTACTCTTGGCTGTCTCAAAATCTTTGATGTGTTTCTATTTCATTGTTATTCACAGATATACTTTTAAATTTTTTTTCTTGAGACTTCATCTTTGACCAGTTGGCTTTTAAATCTATTTAGCTTTCTAATTGTTTGATGATTTTCCTGTTATGTTTCTGCTATTGATTTTTAGTATATCTCCATCTGGGTTGGAGAATACACTGTGACTTCAGTTCTTTTAAGTTTGTTATGATTTGTTTTAAGGCCCATGATATGACTTACCATATGTTCTATGGATACTTGAAAGAATGTATTTTGCTACTGTGGCATGGAATGAATGTCCTATAAATATCTATTGGATTCTGTGTGCTGCTGAGTTGTCCTGTCACCTCAGTGATTTTCTGTCTAACTGGCCTATCAGTTGTTGAGATATTTTGGAGTGTCCAGATATAATTGTGGATATGTGCGTTTCTCATCTGTGTTTGATTTACATATTTTGCAGCTGTCTTGTTTTGTACATAAGTTATTTATTACTAAATTCTCTTGGTGAGTTATTCAGAAGTCTGTTTTATATTAATAAAATGAGATATATTTTGTTTAAACTAATATTGGCATAATATATCTTTTTCCATTATTTTAATATTCCATATGTTTATATCATATTTGAAGTGAATTTATTGTAAACTATTTATGGTTGGATCATTTATTCTTCCAGTCTTTCTTTCAATTTGTATATTGAACCATTTACATTTAATGTAATTATTGACATGTTAGGGCTTAAGTACCTGTTTTACCTTTTGTTTTCTCTATTTTTCATTTCTCTGATTATGTTTATCATCTGATCTGAGAATTTTTTTAGAATTTTATTTTATCAATAGTGTTTCTGAGGGCTGGAGAGATAACTTGATGGTCTGATCACCTGCTTGGCAAGCTCGAGGACCTGGGTTTGACTCCTGGTACCGCATGCTGTGCCAGCCCTTGAACCCTGGACACGCCATGCTGGCTGCCAAAAGTGGGTGTGGTATAGCACACGCCTATAATCCCAGCACTGGGAAGGCTGAGACAGGAAGATCACTATGAGTCCAAGCTGTGCATTGAGGCCTTGTACTAAACAAGTAAATAATTTTTTTGAGGGGGGGGAAGAAGTTCTGTAAATTTATTTCCAGATTAGTTCTCATCCACATTCACTGTCTGGAGATTTTTGAATGTGGTAATAGGGACGTAGGTTACCAAGGTACGCAGCTTGTTTAGTGAGTCTTCATCCCCATTCCGTTTCCAGGGCAACTGTACCCGGATACGATATGGAACATTCCTTTTTCCTTTGGCCCACACAGCCTTGTTGAGCCTGGTGATAATGCGCACATCTGGAATCCCCATCTCCTTCACGGCAAACTTCTGGGTCTCCTTAAGTGCCCGAGGGGCGCGCCTCTTGAAGCCCACTCTGTGGATGCGCTTGTGAATGTTGACTGTGTATTCTCGGGTCACCAACTTGTTGATGGCAGAGCGGCTGTTCTTGCCACCCTTCTTTGCAGGAGCCATTCTGCTTGGGCCAAGTTGGAAAGGAAGAGCGCAGTGAATAAAAGATTTTTTAAATGGTGTTTTTGAGTAAACCTTGCTGTATGGCATTTTTAGTAGTTAAATATATATATATATATATATATATATATATATATATATATATATATATATAATATATATAATTAAAATTATTGGTGTCATTATTTCATTGTTTAAGTGAGCTATAGAAACATGGGCTCATTTTGTGTCTTTTTATCCTCCCTTGTTTATGTCTTTAGAATGTTTCGAGGTGTATGTATCAGTGTTAAAATTTTTGCTATAACCATTGAGCTCAATTTTGTAAGCTCAGGAGGACAAGAAAAGTTTATTGCATGTACTCACATTTTTGCTTCTGTGTTCTTTATTCCTCTGTTTCCAATATTCTTTTTCAAAAACCATTTCTTTCATATGTAATCTTATTTCCCCCATTCTTTCAGGGTAGCTGTAGATTTTCTTAGTTTCCTTTCATCTGGACATGCCTTGTTTTGCCCTTCATTCCTGAAGGATATGTTCACAGGGTATGTGGTTCAGGGTCAACAAATCTTTTCCTTCAGCACTGAGAAAATGTTGTGCCATTTCCTCTGGCTTCTATAATTTCTGATAGGAAATCTACCTTCTTTTGAATTGTTTTCCCCCTTAATGTAAGACATTGTTTTTATACTGCTTCTTTTAAGATTTTCTTTTTGTCTTTAGTTTTTATAAATCTGAGTGTGAGTTGGCTTGGATACAGATTTTTTAATTTGTATTCTGTTTGAGGTTCACTCATATTGTTGAATCTTTATTTTATTTTATTTTGTATTTTAGGGAAGAATCTACACTGTGTTCAGGGTCTCACTACTAGATCAGACTCGTAGTGATCTGCCTGTTTACAGCCTCCCAAGAGCTGGGATTACAGGCGCATGCCACCATGCCTAGTCTCAGTTGACATCTCAATGCACCCTGGGGATGGGGCTGGCAAGGCAGGTCCAGGGATCAAGCCCCCAGCCCTTGCTTGCAGGTGCTTTAATCCGCTGAGCTATTTGGCCGGCCCTTATATTCTTGAAACTTTAAATTTATGTCAAATACTTTTTTATCCTATCTTTTCTTCTCTTTTTCCAAGATTGGCTAACCCTGATGTTACATCTTTTATTATAGTCCCAAATATCTCTAAGGGTCTATTATCTTGTCCACTGCAGTTGTTCTTTTTTATTCACTCTACTTTTAAATA
>PVKN010040532.1:0-10703 GCA_004027915.1 Capromys pilorides
GGTTTTTTTTTTTTTTTTTTTTAATGCTGCGATCAAACTTGGGAACTTGTGCTTGTAAGGCTGCCGTTTATGCCTGCTGAGCTGTTCCTCCAGTTTTAAGTAATCTAGATCCTTATTGCTGTATTCAAATATCATATAACTAGAAGTAGGGAATGGAAAGGGGAGCGAAGTGGAGGGCAGGGACCTTGAGAGTGAGAGGAGGAGGAAGACACAGCTCGAGCATGTGCGGCCCAAGCTGCCTGTGTGCTGCAGCCTGCCCTGTGCTGAGGAGCGGCTCCTAAGGCGGTGACCACGGGGGCGTGCTAATATCTGGCAACTGTTTCTTGTTATGGGGATACCAGAAAGCTGTAAAGCCAGTCTTTCATTATATTTGGTGTCTGTAAGTGTTATTATATAGGTGACTTAGAGCAGTTTAATGGCATGGAGTTATCACAAGTTAACGTAACAACTGGCCAAGGTGTAAAATGTGAGGGTTCTGATTTGGAGGAACAGTCAGCACGAGCAGGCCTGGCATCTGATACGGTTATGAAGATTAGACGAATGGGTTTGGCAGTAGTTGAGGAAGGTGTAAGGGCTTTGTCCGCAGAGGCCCGTACAACCTGGTGCACTTTTCTGAACCCTGGTTAATTTTCCGGTTTTATATTCTAGTGATGCCCAGTTATCTAAAATTATCAAACGAGATAGGTACATTTTAATTTATATGCATTTTTAAAAACAGGAAAGATAGTGCGTCCCAATTGTAAGGAGATAGTCATCAAGAAAATGTTTCATTCAAACTGCTAGTAGAGCGTTTGCCAAATTACACGTGTTTTCTTATCTCTGAAAATGTCGAAAATATTTTCTATTCATGTCATCATTTCTGGGATAGTCTGGCATGTTATAAAAGTGTGTGTGTGTGTGTGTGTGTGTGTGTGTGTAATCAGAGATTGAAATCAGGCCCTTGTTCTTGGCAGGCAAGTGCTTATTCTATTGAGGTATCTCCCCAGCCCTGCTTTTTTTTTTTTTTTTTTTTCATCTTATAAGTCTTGGTAAGGGAATATTTGGGTAGAACAGAGAGTTGGTTGCCTTTTTATATTATGGCTTTTTTTTTTTTAAGAGACTTTATAGATGATTATTGTGAAACCCTACTTTGTGGAGGGTTAGTTCTGTGGGAGCTCTAGTCAGATGTTCAGGCAGAGCTGGGCGGCCCCTCTCCCTCGCAGGTGGCTTTCATGTAGGTGAGGCTGTTACACTTGGAAGTTTGGCAGTGAAGCCGCAGGGCAGGCTGGATGCTCTGGAGGACCCTTCCATTTCAAGCCAATTAGATTCTTGACTTTAAAAAATATTGTTGATATATTCTAAACTTGAGAAAATGGGAGGTGCTCCTCAAAAAATGAAGCGTAAGGCAGAGCTGGAGATGAGAGTGGTGCTGGGCGGCAGGCGGCAGGGCTTGGTGTCACCTGGGGCAGGGGCTAGCGGTGCTCCTTGCTGCCTCCTGAGCTGGGGGTCAGCAGGGCACTCAGTGGCAGCGCTGGAAGCTAGAGGACTGTTCCGAGAGGAAGTGTGTTGGCTTCGCGTGGCTATGACCAGTGCAGAGGCTGCGGCGGCCTGCGGGCTGCCTGCCCCTTGGCTCCACGCTTGGTTTTTTTTGTTTTGTTTTGTTTTTGTTTTTGTTGTTGTTTTTGTCTTTTTGAGACAGGGTCTCGCTATGCAGTTCAGGCTGGCCTTGATCTCTGTTTTGTAGCCCAGGCTGGTCTCGAACTCGCACTGACCCTCCTGCCTCAGCCTCCCAAGTACTGGGATTACAGGCGTGCACCACCACGCTCGGTCCAAAAAAAGAAATTTTTTTTTTTTTTTGTGGCACCAGGGCTTGGGGTTCAAACTCACAACCTTACACTTGCCAGACAGGAACTTGTGCCACAGAGCTATCTCCCCACCCCTCATGGGGAAAGCCTGTGCTGGAGTGACTGGCTCCTCCACCGCTGGGAAGCAAATGGAGACCCGAGAGCAGCCCCGACTGACCACACTGTGCGCTGCAGAGCGTGTTCCTGCGCCCTTGCGCCCCGAGAGACTTCTCCTTAGGCTCACATCTTAAAATTCCCCCCATGCCCTAGGAATGCTTAACTGGGACCGGCCTTTAGCACAAGAGCCTTTGGGAGCTGTTCACCCCCAAGCTGGAGCAGTAAGCTTCAGCCTGTGGTCATGTACTTAGGAGAAAAGTTTCTTCGTCGTTGTTGTTGTTGCTGCTAGTGGTGGTGGGGTGTGTATGTGTGTGTGTGTGTGTGTGTGTGTGTGTGTGTGTGACTAGGGATCAAACTCAGGACCTTATATTTGCCAGGTAGGCACTTATGCCGCTGAGCTGTATCCCTGGCCTGTTATTGAAATACAGGGATTTCCACAAAAGCTATGAAGTTTGCTACCAAGTAGATTTACATTAGAAAGAGTTTCTGAAGGCCACATGTCAGCAAGAAGGGAAATATCCAGAAACAGGCAGAAATATAAGAAATAATAAATAGCTATATAACCTGAACAGTTATGTAAAATTCTAATGTTTTGGGCTAGGGAGATGACTCTGTGGTGTAAGCTCCTGCCTGGCAAGTGCAAGGACCTGAGGGTGATCCCTGGTACCACATGTTAACTTGTCAACTTTACTGTAAGCTGGAAATGTTTCAAAACGAATAGGAAAAAAGTCAATATCAAATGATATATTAATTAAGGATATGCATGGTAAGAATTACATAAGAAGAAAATCCCAAGCAAAGTATAAGCAAAATTCAAAATAGTATTTTAGGAAACAGGAGTTAAAGATGGATAGGACTGCACAGGTAGTTCAGTGTGTTGTTAGTGCTCTGGTTTGTGTCATGGATTCGTTTACTTTTTACTACTGTGCTTTGTGAATTTTGTATATGTGAATTTTTTTATATGTCACATGTTATATTAAAATAATGAAGCCAGGTGTGGTGGCCCACACCAGGAATCCCAGCCCTGGGGAGGCTGTGGCAGGAGGACTGTTGGAAGTTTGAGGCCAGCCTGGGCTACAAAGTGAACTCAAGACCAGCCTGAACTGCATAGGAGACCCTATCTCAAGAAGAGAAAAGACAATAAAACATCCAAAGTATTACAAAAATAAAATAATGAAAGAACTAATTTTTTTTTTCTTTCTGTATTTAGGACAGGGTCTATAGGGTCTCACTACGCAGATGGGACTTGCAGTGGTCCTCCTGTTCTCAGCCTCCCGAGCGCTGGGATCACAGGCCCGTGCCACAGACCCATCTTGATGGCCCTCTCAGCACACTCCGGGAGCAGGGCAGGCACAGCGTGCTGGGGATGGGATCGAACCCCTGCCACTGTGCTTACAGCTTTAGTCCGCTGAGCTATCAGGCTGGCCCTGAGAGAACTATATTAAACTACACAAAGAAGTAAAACATAAAGTTCATAGGGCTATGTATTATTTCTCAGAGGACAAATTTTAAAAAGATAGGAAATGGGAAAGGAGGAACACCTTTGTCATATGGGTGCAGAATTCCCCACACTTGATCAAGGAAGCTTCCGATGACAAAACTGACACTCTCTTAAGTTAATGTTCCGACAATTCCTTTGGAGAGATGATGCTTTAGGAGGACCAACAAACATCTAGAAAGTTAGCCTCTTGATAAAAGCAAGCTAGATTTCATTGGTATTTGTATGTAGCCATGTCCTGTGTGGTTAAATTAACTTAACTTTAGTTTCATTTATTTAATTTTGATACCAGGGATCAAACTCAGGACCTTGGCCTTAAGAGGCAGGCGCTTGTGCTACTGAGCTATATCCTATGCTATAACCTTACTTTTAGAAACACAGACCTTTTTTTGTATGCTTTGTAGCTCATGCTGACCTTAAACCAAAGGGATGATCCTCCTGCCTCAGCCCCTGAGCACTGGGATTACAGGCTGCACCACCATGCCCCACTGCAATTAGCTTCTCATTGATTACTGATACTTCTGCCTCTACCAGGGTTTCTAACTCTGAGAGAACTTTCATTCTTTATGAGAAACACAGTCGCTGAATTTTAACTTTTCTGCAAGTGGACTATGCACCTGTTGACTTCACAGTGAGAGCTACTGTAAGCTAGGGTCCTAATACACATCTCGGCTCAGTCAGGGCCAATACCAGTGTCTTGGTAAGGTGGATAAAGGCTTTCTACCACAACAAACCACTCGACACGCGAGCAGACGGAATTAATTTCTCCTTTCGTGCTGCATGTTGTGGACGGGTTGGCAGGAGGCTTTGCTTCAGAGCCATCAGGAGTTCCCGTAATCAGAACTTCAGCCGTCTACTTTGGGACCTTTAGCTTTCCCAGGCTCTGTAACAGGTGCGCTAGAAACTAGAGAATTGGAAATTCTAGTTGGCAGCTAGAGAACTGGAAATCTCCCACGTCGCATCTTGCCATTCTGTGTTGTCTAGGACCAGCCCTACAGGCCAGCTTCTGTGGAAGGAGCTCAGGGAACATAGGAAAGAAGTCTCTGCCATAGGTAGCAATTCTCGGAGCCATTGTAAACTTAGCAGAAGGATAATTGTACAGGCATGCTCCTCTGTTTGCATGCTTGTTGTTCAGGTGTTATCTTTGCTTCTACTACTACTACTATTATTATTATTATTATTTTTTTTTTTTTTTTGGTGGAACTAGGATTTGAACTCAGGCCCTTGCGCTTGCCAGGCAAGCACTTATTCTACTGAACTATCTCCCCAACCCCCATTATCTTTGAACCATATGTTAGATAGTGAAAATTTTGCAAACAACATTCTTTTAATTATTTTTCCTCTTAGGTTTTTTGTTTTTCTTTTCAGATTGAATGTATGGGAATTGAGATATTGTGCATAAAAATCAAAAGCAGTTAAAGGGAGACTTAGTTACAAAAGTTTATTCTGTTTCTCTGTTCTCTCTATTATTGTAGCATGAAAACATTCCTTTTGAAGACAAGACTGCATCAGTTAAAGTGGTACGTTCATGTCTTGTAGTAAAATAAAAGTAACATTTAAGTTACATTAATTTGCAGATGTATTCGTAATTGAGATAATGCTGTGTACTTACTAAACCAACTTCAGTATATCCTTAAGAGTATATACAGATCAATTGGAGCAAGTGTTCATGTAAGTTTTTTATGTAATAAAATAGGAAATTGGGTTTCCCAGATTTTTATCCCGGAAAAAATAACCTTATATGGCAATTTGAGAATAATATGTATCCAGGGTTAATGTTAATAAAATAATATATGCAGATTTTCTGAATTCTCAATCACAGTGAGTATTCAGAGAGGATCAAGACAAAAAATGTGCTTGACATAGTGGCATCTGGTCATTCTTGTCCCCTGCATGCACATGCAAGGGGATAAAAACGGGAGAAAGGAGAAAGTGGAGCCGGAGTGGCCAGGGGAAGAGCTTCACTGGTTTTCTGCTTTAAAGAAGCAATGCTTTCAGCAGGACTTCAAGGAGAGGTGGAACTGGCCAACCGCAGCGGGAGAGCGGAACGTGGTGGGCAGAAGGAAGGGGACCCGCAGGGCGCTGGGTGCCAGAGCGCACGGGGAGCTCGGTGGGAGCTGGGAGAGCCAGGGAGGAACTGAGCCAGCGGTGGGAGAGGAGTGGAGCTGGGAGAGGAGCAGAGGGGAGGAAGGCGGAAGGAGCAGTGGTCCCCGTGCCCACCCTCGGCCCTTGGCACTTTCATTTAGAGAGCAAGTCACAGTCCTTGTATTTTTAAACAGGGATGTGGCAGAATCCGTTACAAAGTTTTAAAAAGTTGCTGTGGCTAAAATGTGGAGACTATGAAAGGGCAAGAATGGATACAAGGAGGACTGTTTTGGAGAAGCCTTAGACAAAGTGGTACTCACTTTGAAGTCAGTTGTGTGTAGACGAATGGTAATGTTTATTTTGAGGGGTGGACGGAAGAATACTTCTAACTTTTTTTTAAAAAAATCTCTCTTTTAGGATTTTCTGTGGCATCCAGAAGTTAATGGTTCTATGAAACAGTGTATCAAAGTGTGGACCGAGGTCTGTATGTGAAAGTGTTGACCCTTTCTGAGACACGAGATTTTAAAAGCTCCTGAGCAGCCCTTGTTGTGCTTCCTGCACGCCACCTGTCTCATCCTTTTATCCTCGTGCCCACCTGCTTCCAGACCGATTTTAGCACGTGTGATCCAGTGCCCGCCCGTGAGCGCCGGGCCGAGCCTTGGCAGGTTGTGCGAGACCAGACCCTCCAGATTGCAGTTTTTCTGCTATAGTGACAGCTGAGCTAGTTCACACCCCAGTAATCTCTCTAGTAAAATATACATTCTCTTGAGTGTTTTCTTTTTAACATTGCCCTTCATATTTATGCTCAGATACTTAGGAAGACTTTCTTTGATTTTGTTTTTTACCTTGCCTTCTCTTTTAGTGTTGTATTTATGAGCTAGAAGATAGCAATAGTGTGTTTTAGCTTATAATGGCTGGAGATATAGATTAGATAGCAGGGCAAACATGCCGTTAAGCTCAGAGAATCTCTAAATTTTCGTAAGTTCAGGTTGTAATCTCAACTGTAGCCTCCATGAAGCTCTTTCATTCTTAAACTTGTGTTTTGCCTAGAGATATTTGCATTTGGACTAGATTAAATAATCCTGTTGGCCTTCTCTGGCCCACTTACTTGTTTGTAAAAGTTACGTTGTTTCACTTTCTGTCCCTTTCCACTGTAAACCTGTAAGTCTAAACTGAATCATGATAAATAGGTTTTTGTAGGCTCACATGGGAACCTAGTCATTATTTATCATTTTATATTACTGAGATACTCTGTTCCTATTTCCAAAGCACAGATATGTAGGCAACGAGGTAACCACTTCAAGGGATCCTCTCCAGGTTTTTTGTTGTTTGTTTTTTGTTTTTTTGGTGGTACTGGGGATTGAACTCAGGACCCTACTCTGGTCAGTCAAGCACTTATTCTACTGAGCTATCTCCCCAGCCCTACATTTTTTTTTCTCACCTGTTGTAATGCACAGTGTGGTTTTGTGTTTGATTTTGGTTATATTTTTTATGTACTTAACTTTGGGGAGAGTGGACAGGAGATGCGGTCAGCAGGTGCTAGAAGTACAATGATTCTCCAAGCTACACATAGGGGGATTTTTTTTTTTTTCCTTTTCATATATCTATATTTTATCGTATAATGCGCCACATTTTGTTCACCCATTTAGCAGGTGATGGGTGTCTGGCTTGTTCCAGGGCAGTGCTAGGCTATTTCGTATCGGCAGTGCACAAGCATTTTAATTTCTCCACATGCTGGCTGACACTTCTTATCTCTCCTTTGGGTGGTGGAGATTTTAGTGCTGTGAAGGGAACCGCATTGTGGTGTGTATTGTCACTTCCCTCATGATTGAAGCGGACCGTCTTTCCATGTGCTTATGGCCTTCGGCGTGTCTACCTTGCAGTTAGTCAGAGCTTTTGCCCTCTTTCTGTTCAATTACTCCTGCTGATCTGTAAGAGTGTTCCGTGCCATCTAGAGAAAAATTTGTCATTCATCATGGGAATTGCAGTGTTTTCTCTACTGTTGTGAGTTGTTTCACTCGTTAAGTTCTGACCGCTCAAGCACAAGTCTTTAATTTTAGGTTCAGTTTATTTTTTGTTGCCTCTGTTTCTGTTATATAGTCTTAAATTTACAAAGATTTACCCCGTTTTGTAAGAGTTTTATGATTTTAGCTCATCTGATATTTATATCCTTTGTCCATTTTGAGTTACTTTTTATATATGATGTAAGGAGGGAGTCCAAGTTTGTTTGTTTGTTTGTTTGTTTTGTGGGACCGGGGTTCAAACTCATGACCTTGCACTTGCCAGGCAGGCACTTGTGCCATGGAGCTATCTCCCCAGCCCCTCCAAGTTATTTCTTGTTGCTCTTTTTTGTTTTTGTTTTTGAAGGCACGAACTTGCTATATTGCATAGATTTGTCATGCACTCTTGAGCTCAAAGTTCTGGGACTCCAGAAGCACATCTCACCAGCTAAGTTTTAGTACTTAAACTAAAACTTAGAGTTTAAGTACAAATGTTTAGTTGTTTTAGTACACACCTTGAAGTTTAGGATGTTTCTTTCTTCCCATAATGCTTTACTGCTTGCTTGGCCATTGAGTTTCCTTAAGTCAGCTCGTTTGCCTACTCTAAGACATTGCTTGACTACCTCAACCTGAAGTACTCTCTCTTCTTTTAACTCTTCATCTTTTTGTGAATATGTGACTTTTTCTGGAGAGCTGAGTGCAGGGAACTGCTTCTCTGACCCTTGAAGAACAGTGGGTGTTCCTTGGTCCTCTCATTCTGACATTCTTTAAGTCCTTATGATACTGTTTTTGAAGAATAGGAGGTAACCAAAGGTGTTATGTCGGTTTCATTATGTATATCAATGCTATCTAATCTAGGAAGATTAATTTTTTATCTCTTCTCTTTCCTTTTTTTTCTGTTCTACATAATGTAGAGTGTTTTTCTAAAAGGATTGAGATGGTATTAGAAGTTATTTGAATGGAAGAGAATGTGGAGACTAAAAAGAGTTTATAGGTAATGGAATTATCAAGAATATTCTGAGAAGTAGCAGTAGATGGATAGGAAAAAAAGCAAGAGAGGAAAGATTTTTCTGTGTAGGGAAGAGAGAATCTTAAGGTGGATAGTCAGTGCTGCCACATTAGAAACTAAATAAAGGTAGCGTGAAGGTGTAGGAAATGGCAGCCAGGAGTTCTTTAATGGGCTCAGTGAATGGTGAAGTCCAAATCCACAGTGTGATAAAATGAATCATAAATGAGTGAGGAAGTTTGCATGCCGAGGACAGAAGGCGCCCTGTTGGTGAGAGTGCGAGAAGCGAGGTTCTGAAAGCAAGACAGGGTTGAAGGAGGTCCAGAGAGGATCAAGACAGTGCAACACATTTCAGTAGCAAAGGAGGAAGTAGAAAAGGAGGATGAGAGGGTCACTGTGAATGAGACTCTGGGGAGGCTCTTGGGTGTCACTGTGTCACACGTGGGATGAGCAGGAGTCAAGACGGAGGATGGATTCCCTGTTGAGAGACATTTCTTTACTGTCTTGTCAGAGGGAAATGGGAGGTGGATACACAGATGACATGTAAGAGTGGAGCAGGAAGGCAGGTGCACATGTGTTGGGTAAAGTGCTTTTTATGAAGTTTGCAAATGAAGATTAACTAACAGGAGGGAGGGAGGGAGAGCGAGTGCGAGCGCGTACGCTAAACAGGGAGACCAACTTGAACGAACAGACTTCATTTCACTGAAAACTTGAACTCAAGATTTAGGAAACCACTATCTTTCTGCTTCATAGTCTAGGAACAATCTTCATTAAAATTAGGTAATTTAAGAGAAAATGCTTAGGAAACTACTAAGTACTATGCTTGTTTGAGACAGGGTCTCGCTGTGTGGTTCAGGCGTGCAGCCTAGTTTGGACTCCAACTTGCAGTGATCCTCCTGCCTGAGCCTCCCTAGTGCTCCCTGGGATGACTGCGTGCGTCACATGCCTGGCCTACATATGTACTTCATTTTTAAATTATTATTATTATTGTTATTATTATTTATTTTTTGGTGGTGCTGGGGATTGAACCTAGGGCCTCACACACACTAGACAAATGCTCTACCACTAAACTACATCCCCAGCCTGACATATATGTTTTATACTAGTAATATAACCGCGGAGTGTCATTTATAGCTGCTGAGTTTTTTTTTCTGTGTGTAGCTTTTAGTAATTATCAATTTATTTTGTCAAATATATGTGAGATTTAGCTTTTCCAGAAGAGCGTGTTTCCGTCGGGCGTCGGCCTTGTGTTTTATTTAACACTTAACAACTGCGGTACCCTGTAGGTTTCCATGACTGCCTCTTAACTGACTGACATAATACACTAGAGCTTTACCCTAAGCAATTTACTCAGCATTCAGAATAACATTAGCTCATGTTAGATTTTAGCATGACCACAGAATTAACTTTGTAAGTGCCATATCATACTCTAACCATGTAGCCATGTAAGATTTTTAACATTGGATGTCTATGTTGTGATGTCAGAAGTCTAGTAAGGAATTGGAAGAACTTAAAATGGTTTAGACAAAAAGAGAACTTATGTTTTTGGGGGGAAAAAGAAATTATATTATGTATATTCAGCTACCGAACTGAATACAGCACAATTGTAAAGGTTTTTCTTCTTTTAGGGTTCTGCTACAAAGCCCCATGTGATTGTAGCAGGAGCTGCCACAGTAAGTTCTTATTCATTACCCCATATAATGATCTCTGTTTCACACTTAAGGGTGTGATACAAAACAGTTAATTTCCATTAAATAGAGTTCTCGATTATGTTTCTATTTGGGTTTAATTCAAGTGCCTGTTATAATTAGACTGTTGAATTACAATAGATCTCAGTGAACTTAGTAAACTCTATGTTAAATTTCATTTTATACCTAATTTTATATGTATCCTTGAATGCTAGCTTTGGAAGTCTGATTAGATTGCAGCTTTTTGTAAATATCTTTATATGTTATGAAAGAATTCAAGCAAGCTGTTCTAATATTAAAAGAGAAATTATCTTAACCCTTGTAAAATAGATAAATTATGTAGTTTAATTTTTCTGAGGTAAACACTGAAATTAATGTTTAATTTCTACCTTTAGTGGTCCATCAAGATTCACAATGGTAGCAACGAGGCACTTTCTCAGTATAAAATGAATATTACTTCCATAGCACCACTTCTAGAAAAATTGG
>PVKN010040533.1:0-10705 GCA_004027915.1 Capromys pilorides
CGGAGAGCAATAAACAAAGCCCAGGGACGCTGTAGTCTGTCACTTGGGAATTCCTGAAAGCTGGGGTTCAAAGAGGCAGATACCAGCTTCTCCTTCTGGCTCCCTGTTGTCTCTTCCCTTGCTTGGGATGTTAATGGCTGTCTCCTGCTTGGAATCTCTTCAATTAGCATTTGTGTTAATCTAGTATTAGGCATATGGTAAAAGATATGGTGATTTGTAGTCTGTATTCACCAAAGTAGTTATGCACATTCCTTAAGCTGTCTTTGAGTACTTAATAAAAGTAAGATAGTTCTGTGGGTCGGGGCTCACTTCGAGAGAGACAAATCTCAGTGAGACCTCTGAGCTAAATTGATCGGGTCTTCTCGTTGTTTCTTTTGGCACTGACACACAAAACATACAAGTGCCGCCCAATGTGGGGCACGGAAGACGATGAAGGGTGAGTTAAGAGAGGCCTGACCGAGTGGGGGAAGTACTCCCAGAGTAGGTGAGACTACCAGCAATAGTTCAGAGTAATGGGAAATACCACTTCAGTAGAAAATGAGTATGTCCATCTTATACAGACATTACTCAAAGGAGCAGGGGTAAAGGTGAAACCGAAGAGTTTCAAAGAATTATTTTTCCTTATAAAAAGGCATTGTTGTTGGTTTCAGCCTAAGGGAAAGGCTGCTTTAAACTTAAAAAAGCAAGTTATGAAAACCTCTGTACAGAGCACATCAACAAGTAGAACCTATTCCTTTAAGTGTGTGATCTTTGTGTAACCTTATTTCTGTGGCTTTGGAGCCCCTGCAGTCAGACTCTGAGGAATCGAGTCTGCAACCAATTCTTCAGACTCAGGAAGGCAGTCTTACCAGGGGTTCAATTGATGAGGACACTACGGAACATGAAAGCAGTACCGCATCTCTTAATTTGTCCTCGTTGGGTAAAGAATCTAAATCAAAGAATCGGAAAGTAAAGCAAACATTTCTGGCTTTTCAGCTTCTGTCCTCTGATTCCGAGGACTTCTTGGATGTTCAGGCGAATGGGTTGGAGAAAGAGGCAGATAATCGGGAGTTATCCCATCATATGGAATATTTAACACAAATGGTATCCAAATTGGTGAAGCGATTGAATTTTTCAAGTCCACTTTGAATGCTTGCCAAATTTCAGCCTCTGCCTCCTCCCCCAACTAATCCTTCTACTCTTCCATATGAGCATAAGCAACCAATCTTGGCTGTTGAACCTAGGGGTGCAGTGACTCAAGCTTTATTACAAGGAAGGAACCAGGGAGACCCAGAGGCTTACAAAACTTCATTGGCAGTTTGCCCTGTTGTGGTTCAACAGCACCCTACAAATGGGCAATACCCAAGTGGTTATGTACAGTGGGATTATCAAACTAGCTTTTCAGGTAATCAAAGATTTGAAGCAAGCTGTTATGTCATATGGAATGCAATCTAATGATGTTGTCAGCCTCTTACAAGGATTGGCAGATGAGCATAGGCTTATTCCTCATGATTCGGAAGTGTTGTGCTGTACTATTTTGGAATCAGGACAATATCTTCAATTCCATACCTGGTGGAAAGATGAGGCAGAGGGCTGTCAGCGGTGTAACGCACCTGCTTAGGAAAACTTAGGAACTGGAAGGACCACAGTTCGATCCCTGGCACCACATGCTGTGCCAGCCCAGCCCCAGGGCAGGCTGAGCCAGCCATAATACAAAAATAAATAAATAAATAATTTTTTTAAAAAAAGATGAGGTAGAAACCCAGGACAGGACAAACAGAGGTCAAAATCCGCCTGTCACTATAACAGCAGACCAGTTTACTGCCTCAGGCACATGGTTTGGTACAACAGCTCAACTTCAGTATGACAGTACGGCCATTGTTCAGATGCGTTTATGTTGTCTCAGAGCATGAGAGAAGGTGGACAAACCTGGAGAAGCTCAAAAGTCTTTTACTGAAGTAATACAGTCTCAAAATGAGCCACTTGTTGATTTTATAACTCAACTCAAGGAGGTAACTGATAAAATAGTCAGACAACTTGATCTTCGGGATATGTTGTTACAAACTTTGTCTTTTGAAAATGCTAACTCAGAATGTCAAAAGGTTATACGCCCATTAAAGGCTCAAGGTACTTCACTGGAGGAATATATTAGGGCTTGCACAGATATTGGTTCTGAGCCCTGTAAAGCTAATTTATTGGCTACCGCTTTACAAACTTCACATAAACAAAAGCTTGCGAAATATTTTAATTGTGGCAAAGTGGGGCATATGAAAAAGGATTGTAAAAAAGAAAAGAAAAAGGGTAAAGATAAAACTAAGCCACCAGGGCTGTGTCCTAAATGTAAAAAGGGAAAACATTGGGCAAATGAATGTCACTCTAAATTTGATAAAAATGGACAACCTTTACAACAGCAAAGAAACTGGACAATGGGCCCTTTTCCTTGGGGCCCAGAGATAAACAATATGGGGTATCAGCAGCTTCCTTTGAACAACCCCATAATCAACCAACAGTAAGGGTCTCAGATCTTTTTCATGCTACACCAGGAAGTGCAGCCTTAGATATCGTAGCAATGGAAAATCAGTTTTTGCAATTAGCTTATGGATTATATAAGATCCATACTAATATTTTTGGTCCCATACCCAAAGATACTGTTGGTTTCATTATTGGGAGAAGTAGCCTTACTAGCAAACATGTCTTTGTACAATTAGGCGTCATAGATAGTGATTATGAAGGAGAAATTCTTTTTTTTTTTTTTGAAGACCAGAGTTCAAACTCACAACCTTGCACTTCCCAGGCAAGCACTTGTGTGAAGGAGAAATTCTTGTGATGATGTCTACCTCAGTACCCTTTCAGATAGTAAGCAAACAGAGGATTGCTCAGTTACTATTGCTGCCTTATGCAAAAGGCAACAGCATGCCAGAGAGAAGAAAAGGAGGATTTGCAAGCACTGATTTTTGGTATGGTCGCAGACACTTCTGGGACAAAGATCCCAGTTATCTATAACTATTCAAGGCTTGGTTTTTAAAGGGTTAGCAGACACTGGAGCTGATGTTTCTATTATATTCTCTAAGGACTGGCCCTGTCAGTGGCTTAAAATGCCTGTTTCTATCACATTTTCAGGAATAGGAACCATGACTAATATTCAACAAAGTCAAAATATGTTGGTTTGTATTGGGCTAGATGGCCAAAGAGGAAATTTACAACCCTATACACACACACATATACATAAAGATTTACAACGTTGGTTTCCGATGGCCACCTTCACATTCAGGTGTGAAAGAGTGCAAAAGGGTTGTTGTGTACTGGAGATCCAAAGGATCCAGTCAAAGGTCAAAGGCCTGGACTCACTGGCATTGGGATGATTCTAACTTCACTCTTTGCTCAGGATTGCCTTTTGCTACTCTGAATATTCTCTGATTCTATATGAGCTTACCATTTTGTGAAGGATGGTGTTGACAATTTCGTAGGGATTGCATTGAACCTTTAGGTATGTTTTGGTAATGTGCCAATTTTATAATATTATTTCTTTTACTCCATGAACAAGGGAACCACTTCCACTTTTTCTCATCTTTTTAATATGCTATAATTTTCATTATGGAGTTCTTTCACCTACTTGGTTAGGTTGATTTCTAGGTAATTATTTTGTAGATTATTATTAATGGAATTATTTTCTTGATATATTTTACAGTGGGTCCACTGAGATGCCTGCAGCTACGATCTTTATCCAGTTAATTGAGATTTGAGCCAGATGTCCTTACCTGTTGCTTTGTATTGTTTTAGCTTCCCGGCTTCACCAGCCACTAGAGGCCTTATTTGGGACCAGGATTGCTTTTGATTTTTGTATGTTCATTTTGTATTCTGCCACTTTGCTAAACTTGTTTGTCAGATCTAACAGTATTCTGGTGATGCTTGGTGAATCTCTTAAGAGAAATAATATCTTCAAGAAATAATCTGCAGTTTCCTTTCCAACTCATAACCCTTTTGTTTCTTTTTCTTGCTTAATTACACTGACCAAAAATTTCAAGTTGTATGTTTAACAGGAATTGTAAAAGTGGACACTATTGCCTTATTCCTAATTTTATAAGAAATACTTTCAGTTTTCCCCTTTTAGTATTGATGCAGGAAGAAAAAACTGATCTGGGGTGGATGGCCCCCAATAGGGAACCTCCAAATGATATAGGGAAAACCAATCTCCAACCTGAAAAGTACTTGGGATGAGTTCATGTTCTCTAAAGCTGAAGAATGAATTTTAGGAACAAACGGAAGTAATGAGCAGAACATATTTATTGAGGAAAAGAAAGCTCCCATCCAAGAGAAGGACAGCTTGGGGGTCCCATGCTGTCTCTTCCAGGGACTTTTACAGAGGAGAACCATGTGGTGAGGCGGGTCTAAGGCTTGGAAAAGACATGGGAACTCGCTTAGGTGGGTATGAGGTGAGACAAAACTATGGTCAACCAATGAGAATACAAGCACCATTGCTCAGGTGAAATACATTAAATCCAGTCTCTTCCTGTTGGGGGTTGGCCTAGTGACTCAACTGGGCTCTTTCAAGGTGATTGATACCTACTTAGAATATCAATCCCTGATGCCCATCCGTAGGGAAATATGTAGTTGCTTCTGTTTACTCTTATCTTGAGATCTGACCCAGGGCAGAGGAGTGTCTGTCTCTACTAGGAAAGTCACCTTGTCTTCCATATTGTCCATGAGGGCCTGGCCCTGTCTGACTGCCTATAATATTTCTATCTAATTCAGCTACCTACAACAGTATGACCTTGCCTATGGGTTTGTCATATATGATTTTTATCAGTTTGGGGTAAGAGACTTCATATTTTCATCACAGTTTTTATCACATAGAAATGTTACATTTTGTTGAAGGCATTTGGTATATCTATTAAGATGACAGTGTGTATTTTTTTTTTATTCTTGATTCCTGTTATGTGATGTAATGTGCTAATATTATCCCTTAGTTATTGCAGACTGATCAGGCTTGCAATTTCCCAAAGAAGTGTATGGTAAAAGCATAAGTAAAAGAGTCAAGTGGTAACATTTTAGAGTTTTGTGAGAATCAAAGCCCTCTAACAGAATTCGAAATTCTCTTTGGGCTAAGACAAAGACCTTCTCTGGGTGGCTCTTAGTTATTAGCTTATCAAAACAAAGGAGGGGAATGATGAAGAAAAGGTGGGAGTCTGAGAAGGAACTTTGAAGGACCTTGGCAGTCCACTCAAGGACTTATTCAAGTAAGACATTATGTTAATTTAGGAGAACTATGTTATCTCCAGGAAGGTCTCCACCCAGAAGTGAGGTGCCTATAGCTACAATTATCTAGTTATAGGTGGAAGTCAGGTGTCCTTAGCTGTGGCTTTGCTTTGTCCTTTAAATTTCCTGGCTTCACCAGCCTCTACAGACCTCATTTGGGTCCAGTGACTCATAGAAGTTCACTTACTATGAGTCTGCTGCACATCTCCAGACAAGAGACCTATGTCTCAGACAGATTCCCAAGTAAACATGGGAAGCCAATTGATTAATTAAAATCGTGCCCAGAGATGCTTCATAGTGGTCTCCATCAGTGATGTGTTTATTAATTTATGTATGGTGAACTATTCTTGTATCCCTGCTATGAAGCTAATTTGATCATAGTGAATCATTTTATTTCCCTGCTTATCAAAGATATTGCTCTGAGGGTTTTTATTGTTACTATTGAATCCTTGTCTGCTTTTGGTATCATGCTAACACTGGCTTCACAGAATGAACTTAAATACATTTCTCCCCTTTCCATTTATTATGGTTTGTGTGTATTTGTCCCCCCAAAGCCTCACGCAATCACGGAACAGACTTCCAGAGTTTATGATTAACTTATGATCCACTGGGATTATGGGTGTGAGTGCTGCTGGGATTATGGTTGTGAGTACTACTCTCAGCCTGGAGCGGACAGCCTGAACACAACTTAAGGGAGACAGACTTGCTCTCTGTAGCCATTGTTGCTGCTACTCTGCCCTTTTGCTCTCTGCTCTTTGCTGCTGCCCTGAAGGGTTGCTCTCTACCATGTACTGCTCTGCCTTGGAGCCAGCTGAACATGAACTGAAGCGTTTAGTAATCTTTCGTTCTTTCATTTTGAGTGTCAGATATTTGTTCCAGTAACAAGAGAAGAGTAACTGAGACACCATTACTTGGACAGTTTTGAATATTCATCTTAGTTGTTTAAATACATAGTAGCTGAATAGGTTGGTACATGCCTCTAATCCTAGCACTTAGAAGGCTGACTCAGGAAGATCACTGTGAGCTTAAGGCCAGACGTAGCTACTGAGTAAGTTCAAGGCCAACCTCCACTACATAGGGAGACTCTTGTCTCAAAACAACAACAACAACATAAAGTAAAATTGAGCTGTAAAATTGAGCTGTAAAATTGAGGTCCTTTCAGACCTGAACTTTTCTTAGCTGGTAGAATTTTTCACTACTGTATCAAGTGTATCATTTCTTATTGGTCTGTGTTGGTTTCTTTTATATCTTCTTGATAGAATTTTAGTAGGTCATATATGACTATGAATTTAATCATTTCTTCTAGATTTTCAAATTTGTTGGAAAATAAATTTTCAAAGTAGCTTCTCAAAATCCTTTGAATTTCAGTGGTGTCTGTTGTAATTTTCATTTTTAATTTCTAATTTTATTCATATGGACCTTCTCTTTCTTTTTGTAAGGTTGGATAAAAGTTTATCAAATGTGTTTAACTTATCAGACAATAAATTCTTACATTTACTGCTTCTTTATATATTTTAGTCTCAGTTTCTTTAATGTCTTACCTGACATTTACTCTCTTTCCTCTTATGAGTTTTGGGTTAGTTAGCTTTTGTCTTTCTAGGACCCTTAGATCATAATAAAGTTATATATTTTGGATTGCTGTTTTTCTAATGTAGAAACTCATGATTATAAACTTTCCTATTAGTACTAATTTCATTGTGTCCCACAGATTTTGACACATTGCATTTCCACTATCATTTATTTCCAGGAATTTCTAAATTTCTTCCCTAATTTCTTTTGTATCACATTGGTCATTCAAGACTATGTCATTCAACCAGCCATGTTGGTGTGTACCTATAATCCCAGCATTCATGAGGCTGAGTCAGGAAGTTTGCCACAGGTTGGAGACCAGCCTGGGCTACATAGTTGAGTTCAAGGCCACCATCCACTACAAAGTGAGACCTTGTCGTCAAAAAAAAGAGATTATACCATTCAAACTTCATATGTTTGAGTCTTCTATTTTTTTTGCTGTTGTCTTCTAATTTAATTCCAGTCTGATTTGGTTAGGGTGCATGAGATTATTTCAATTATTTAATATTTAAGCATGATCTGTGGCCTAACATATGGTTTATTTTGGAGAATGTTCCATGGATGTTATAAAGAATATGTAATCTACTCTGCATATTAATTATCTGTGAAATATTTCTGTGAAACATCAGAACCACACAGTGAGACCCTGTCTCAAAAAGACAAAAAAAAAAAAAAAAAAGAAAGAAAGAAAGAAAGATGAGAAAGAAAAAGAGGGGGCAGCTCTCTTTGCCACAGGTTGGAAACCAGCCTGGGCTGAGTACTTTGAATACAGTTCTGAGAAACAAATTGTCAAGGCTTCCACCACTCTGGAACAGTATGGGGCTGTTCCAGATATTCCTTTGTTTATCTTTTGTCTAGTTGATATATCTGTGAGCTTGGGGAATTAAATTCCTCCACTAAGATTGTTTTGGTGTAGTATTTGAAATTTGGTGCATTAACATTGCTATGTTTGTGCCTAGACACCACCTGCCTCCCCCCATCAAGGCCTCATGCAGTCATGGAGAGTGGGTTTGTTGAGGTAGCGGAAGCTAGAATTTGTAATTGATTCATTGTCTAGTGATAGGGTTAGGGTATGAGTACAATATAAGAAAAGAAAAGAGGCTCACTTTTCCTTTTATGCTGTTGCTGCTTTTGTTATCATCTGTTGCCCTTCTTCCATGTGTCACCTAACCTTGGAGTCAAGAGATAATGGACTGAAACATGTACAAATTGTGAGCTAAGTAGACCTTTCCTGCCATAATTTGGGGTAGTAGGTATTTGTTTTTATGATGAGAGAAGAGAGAAGAGTAACTGTGACAATTTGAAACTAGATAGTTGGGGTCATTGCTGTGGTTCAAGAGGCATTGGGAATGGCTTGTAAGAGAAATTTTGCAAGGTTTGAACATGTCACATGAAAGTAGAGCTGGAATGCATTAAGCTGGTCAATTGCCATCTTAGCATGCCCCAGGGGCAGGGCCAGCATGACACTCCGGGGATAGAACCTCAGCCTCTGCACTCTGACTAAGGAGATGCGTTAGTCCACTGAGCTATCTGGCTGGCCCCTCTTTTTCTTTTTTTCTTTCTTTCTTTCTTTCTTTCTTTCTTTCTTTCTTTCTTTCTTTCTTTCTTTCTTTCTTTCTTCTTTCTTTCTTCTTTTTGAGACAGGGTCTCACTGTGTGGTTCAGAATGGTCTTGAGCTCACTTTGTAGTCCAAGCTGGTCTTGAACTTACTACAATTCTCTCATTTCAGTTTCCTGAGTGCTGTGATTACTGGTGTGTACTACCATGCCTAGCCACGTTAGGCTGTTCTATATGGGAGATTCTGGTCAGAGCTCGGAAGAACAAAGCTAACAGAAATTTGCTAGGTAAACATCAAGCTTAGTGGTCTCTGTTGGAAAGAAGGACTGTAGTAGCTGTGGGACTCCAGACAATGTGTGTATAGCTTGTCAACAAGTTGTCTGCATTTTGCTCATGTTCATAGACTTTGCCTAAGACTGATATACTGATATTAGGGGTGGTGGACTAAGTAAACTTACAGAAGAAATTTCAAGACAGTTTTATGTGGAGTCTGTGGCATAGATAATTTCGGGGATTTTTTAGTCAGATTTATATTGAGCATCAAGAGCAGAGAGCTCAACAGAGATATTTAAAACATTGTGAGTTTGACCAGAAAGAAAATTCAGATAGTACAGCTGTGGACAGTAAAGATAGAGCATAGGAGACCTCAATTGCTGAGAAGGAACAGGAGAATATTAAAGATGGACTAAGGGCATCACAAGAAGCAGCAAGTTTCCATACTTTGCACCCTCAAAACTGCAAAAGTGAAAGACTCTGCTTTGCGGAGAAAGCCACAGAGCACCATGCTCCAAAATGGCAGGAGCCCCATACTGTTCCAGAGTGGTGGAAGCCTTGACAATTTGTTTCTCAGAATTGTATTCAAAGTACTCAGTGATCCAAGCAGTCAATCCACCCCTACTCCCTAAGTGTTGGGGAAGTCTGCCTACTGTTATGGCTAGCAGTGAATGTTGGCATTATCCACATAACACTGATTTTGGACACATGCAGAATGCAGGAGTTATGGCATTAAAAAGGTTTCCACCCTGACTTCAGAAGGCATAAGAGACCTGGCAATGTGTCCTTAAGGCAATATGTGAAGCCGTAAAAGTGAAGTCAAAGGCTCAGTGGACCAGAAATTTGGAGAAGCCAGGAATGTGGATCATCTAAAGAAACATGCAAAGAAGGATAAAAGTGAGCCCAAGAGGGAAACTATATGAGCTACAGGCAGAAAAAGTGCCATAAGGGAAGAACATCCAAGCCCTTTGCAGCTCACAACTTGCCATAGATTGGCTGCGCCGCTGCACATGTAACTATAGGATTTGATGTTTGCCCTGCTGAATTTTGGATTTTCTTTGATCCATTTCCTTTTTTTTTTTTTTTTTTTTGGCTGACTCAGGCTGTCTTAAGGATGGGTCTGGTGATCTAACCACTGTCCCCTGTGCCTGCCTGGAATTGCTTGCACAGGAGCTTAAACCACGGAGTTAAACTGCAAGCCCCTCCCCATCCTTTGTATCCCCCTTTTTGTAACTTTTGGAATGGAAATGCTTATCTTGTATCAATGAAAGGTGGAAGTGTTGAGCTTTCTTTTCATTTGTAGAGGACCTTACAGCTAAAAGTTTGTTTTACATCTTGGACAAGACTTGAGACTTGGACTTTTCAGCAATGCTGAGACTGTTAGGGCATTGGCAACTTTTAGAGATGGACTAAGTGCCTTCTTCATAAAGGGATATATATGAGTCTTTGGGAGCCCAAGGGGTGAAACATTGTGGTTTGTGTCTAAATGGCCTCCAAAGCGTCATGAAGTCATGGGGAGCAGGTTTTTCAGAGGTGACTGAATCTAGAGTTTGTGATTTGTTCATTGTCCAGTACTGGGGTTGGGATACAGGGGGCCCACCTGTGCTAGGGTCATAACCTACATAAAATATAAAAGAGGAAAAGAGGCTTGTTACCCTCTTTTTTCTCTTGCTGCATTTGCTATTATCTGCTGCCCCTCTGCCATGTACCTCCCTTCCTTGGAGCCATCAAATTCTGGACTGAAATGTCTACAAACTGTGAGAAAAATAAAACTTTTCCTCTTTAACTTTGGGTGCCAGAATTTTGTCCCAGCAATGAGAAAAGTAATCAGGAAGGATAATTATTACTTCTTGTTGCTGAACTGTTTCTTTTACCCATATGTAGTAAGCATCTTTTTATCAGCCTGTGTATTCTTTGCAGATTAGGCATGTCTCTTGAACATGATATATGGTTAGGTCTTTTTTTTGATCCAATATGGTAATCTGTGTCTTTTAATTTCAGAGGTAAGGCTGATTACATCAAGTGTTATTATTGAAAGGTGTACACTAGGATCTGTCATTTTGTCTTTTTC
>PVKN010040534.1:0-10703 GCA_004027915.1 Capromys pilorides
AGCTATTTATACTGTCATCATTGTGATAACTTTTTTGAAATCCTTCCATAAGACAGAGGACTAGCACCCTTAGGTGGCATATGGCATGGTCATGCTGCTAGTGCAGTCTGAGTTATGAAACCTTCAAACACTGAACTTTGCTGCACAGTGGTCTACATGATGAGGCTGGGAATGTTAGTGGATTTGAGCCTCTTCCAGAAGATTCTGGTACAGAGAAAGTAGGAGGCAAAGAGAGCAAAAAGCAGCAAAGTAGAGGAATTAAGAAACTACGTGGAGGAGAAACTGAAAGGAAGCTGGAGTCAGTTGCAGTGAGAGCATCTGAATGGGTAGTGAGCTCCAATGTGGTCACTATGTATGGAAAATAAGTATCAATATGTATTGAAAAAGATTATAAATCTTGATATATTTGAGTATTTGTGTCAGACCCCATTAGCTTTATCATATTATTTGAACCAAGGTAAGCAATGCCAAAGGCAGCAAAAAATAGCAAATGCAGAGACAAATAAGTGTGATGCTCAGGTATCCTTACGGCTTGTGTATAAGTGCCCCTCATGCAGTCTTGGGTTGACTTCTGGAATTTGTGCTTGTTTATTATTGGTATGGATGCTACACCTGCTCTGGGACAGGTAGTTTGCATTATAATACAAGGAAGGCAGAAAAGCTGGCTGCCTGAGCTGCTGCTACTCCTCCCTTCACTCTCTTGCTCTTTGCCTCAATCTTGAAAGGTTGTTCTCTGCCATGTGCTGCTCTGCTTTGGAGCCAGCTGAGTATGGGCTAAAGCCTCCAGTAACTGAGCTAAATAAACCTTTCTTTGCTTCATTTTGGATGTCAGGTATCTGTCCCAGCAACGAGAAAAGAGTAACTAAGACAGGTATTTAAGAGAACTACATGCAATTCTAATTTTACTTTCTGAATGAGATAAAGCTAGAAAAGGAGCCAAGAGATTCACGAAAATACGTTTATTGGATGCCCTGAAAGTAGATGATACAAATTCAGATAAAGATTTAAATATGGCTCACAGAGAGATTTCCATCAAGGCATTAGGATATTATTTCAGAGCTAAAAAACCAAAAAAAAAAAAAAAAAACCGAAAAAAAAAAACAAAGAAAAACCACAGAAGACATAACCATATGCAGATTTGAAGAAAGAAATACGGATAAGCAAAGCTTGCCTGAGTACTTCAGGCAGGAAGACATTGAAAGTGAAAGGATGCAATCCTATGCCATGCATTATATTTTGTTCAGGCTGTCTTTGTGGGAGGTAGAAGACCATGTTCCTGTGATAAAGCTGGAATCTTCAATCATAGAAAACTGAGGCCATTTTGGTTAAATAGCTTTATAAATTCTAAACATTTCTTAGCAAATTTAAAAGCAAGATTGTTGGAAGAACATTGATGTGCATTTATGAAAATACCTGTGTCTGAGACCCAAGTCACCCAGACATTCAGTTCATATTCAGTGTGTGAGGTACTCCTGGAAGCCACCTATCCCGACACTAGCTGGTAGGTAGACAGGTGGAGTTAATCGCAGACTGGAAAATCTAGCAATGCACCCAGGCCCCTGCAAACAAGGGCTAATGTTTATTGAAGATGTTGCCCTCCAGAAAGACATGTGCTTATTTACTCTATCTGCTTGGTTCTCTTTTCATAATTTTAAGAAATCATTTGCATGCATTTTGTAAGGACCAGAAAATAAAATCAACATTCCATGTTTACATTTTGTATGATTTCCAACAACAAATCAGAGGGCTTCCCAGACTTGTGAGAAAGCACGTTTCCATCAGTCCAAAGCTGCAGGGGTATAGCTAAGTTCGGTATGAGTTTGTGACAACTGGTCACATTGGCTATTAAGCTCTTTAAGAATGTCTCATTCTAATAAAAATTATGTAATTGGTGGGACATCAATAATAAAAAACTCCAACCATTGTTTTACTTCTCTTTATTCTGTAGCTATCTTTTTTCTTCTGTTCATGGTTTTATTCTAATAAAACTGAGGGATATCTTTACTCGGAACTATGTTCCTCCAATTAAAGTTAACAAATATTACTTAAACAGCAATGATTCAGAAAATCGTCCTAGGGAGTGCAAGCGATTAAAGCCACTGTCCCAATGAGTCTTCAATTTAGATGAGAAATGTGCTGGATATAAAAGAAAAATTGAATAACAATGAGATGTGAGAAGCTGCTGGTAGATAGGTGTAAGAAAATTCGTTTCCTGGCCAAATTTGTCTGCCATTCAAAAGGAAATGATGACATAGAGCAATAAAATTTATAACTAGAAATGTATCCCATACTCCTTCTTTCTGTCGCCACCACAGGAGCTGACAGAGGAAATTCAGAAATGACCGAAGGTATTGGGCCTTGGAGACCCTCAATGATAGTCTCTTCACAAAGACAGAAAATAAACAAAGGTAACTATTTTCAAATCAAATGAATCCTTAAAAATCGTTAAAATCTTGACTCAGACAGTAATGCCTGCTGATGCAAACATGCCCATGTCTTCCTGCTGCCCATTTGTTAGGTCTGTAGAGCAAATTGCCGTGTTTACCAGCTTTTATGGTAGGAAGCAGTGACACAAGATTTAATAAACTCATGCAAGTGGATGGACCCCTTGAGACATGGATCAAGCGAAGGTGAGTTACCAGGAAGCACACATTCCAGCCACTTGTGACAGAATTAGTGGGAAAAACTAAAACTGACAAAGAAAAATGGAGCAGTAGAGTTTCAGGCCTATCCAATACTATGCACTCTGAGGCAGTACATAGCCATAGTAGACTTCTGGAGAAAGACTCACAGCCTTGCTCCAAGGAGTTTCTGAGCATCTTGACTGACAAGCCACCTGCTTTCTTTGCAGTTTGACTGAGGACTCTGATTACATAGCAATAGATAGAGTGGAACTTCAGCTGTCAACTAATCTAACATCTAAGCACCAGACGCTCAAGACAGAACCAGATCCCCTGCATGTGGAGGAAGCACTCCTGTGGCTGAAGTCTGTTATTCTGCTATCCATGATTGTGAAGCAGAGTCCCCTGCACTGGCATCATCACAGCATGAGACTCACACTTTGTAGCTGGCACATGTACTCTGGGAGGACCGTTGTCGTCACCTCACGCTGCAGCTCTCTCCCAGGACTGATCATTTAAAGCATCCTAGTAGCCAATTTTTATGAAGTAGCACTGTGGCCTTATTAGCATAAGTCATAACTGGTAAATGTGACAAGAAAAATCTGACAGGAAGAGAAACACCTGAAAAGACAGAAAGATTATCAAAAGTAATGTAACGTGAGTGAGAAGATTCAATGCCAGATACAAATAGAGAAATAAATTTCAAGTGATGGGGACATTAAAGGTGCTAAATGCTGGCAATCCTATAGGAAAAATGAGGCATGAATAAAAATATAAAGAAAGGGTACTTTAATGTGTCTGTACTATAGTTTTGTAGTTGAAAACCACCAGAAATTATTAAAAAAATAGGCAAATGATAAGAAAAAAGAAGCAGAAGCAAAAGAAGCAGGAGCAGGAGGAGGAGGAAAAGAAGATGAAGACAGCATAGCGGAGTGCACCTGTAATCCTGTCTCAGCTTTCCCAGCACTGGGATTACAGGTATGAGCATCAGATACTGGAGATCAAACTCAGGTCCTTCCACTTGCCAGGCTTGTGCTTAGTTCACCTAACTATCCCTCACTCCCACCCCCAGCCCATTTAGTAGTGGCTTTTCTGTTTTCAAGACAAGCTTAGAAACTTACACTTGGCTAAACCCCTTTCCCAAGACTCTTCACGTTTCACCTTCAATCTGCTCTTCTCCTCAGATACTAAACAGCTGCTTCTCCAGGAGGTAGCATTAGCACATTTTTCCTCTTCCTTCTCAAGCTCTAATCACAACAAGGGTGTTCCATACAGTGATGAATAAACAGCAGGGGTTTTTCTCTTTTCCTCAGAAATCTTTTCTAAATTTTATTAGTTATAGAAAACATCAAACATTTTAAAAAGTGTTGTGTTTTTCTTGCTTGAGGGACAGTGTTATAGAAATACAACTTCATTTGTGGTATTTTTAAAGTGCTATAATGAATTAACAAAAGAGGAAACAGAAGCATAGAAAACTGAAGAAGAGTTTTGATGTCAGAAAAGTCAACTTACCAGCTCTGTAGAACCAGATGTCTCTGAATTCTTTTTCAGTTTTCTAAATTTCTCTGTTGAGATTATGTAACTAAAAATGGCTCATTTCCAGGATTCAAAATCATCTGAAGCCAGGATTTGAGCTTCCATCTTTCATGTTTTCTCTTTTCTATTCTGGATACTTTATTTTGAGATTTGATCTTCTGTAAGTCATGCTGAAGGAATATAATAATGAACTGTCAGTCTAGGGAAGTGAGTAGTAATGCTGCTCAAAATGATGGACAAAATAACTGTCTTTCCTCCACTTAATGCTCCCACCTGTCCTCCAGAAACACACACACACACGCGCGCGCGCACACACACACGCGCACACACACACACACACACACACATCATATTGCAAATCAATTAGCACACAAACTATTTTCCACCTTGGATCCTATTAAGAGTTAAGTTAAAGCTATTTCTTGCTTCCTAAATCACATTTTAGATCTCACCATTAAAAAGATCCTCAGCATATTTTGAGGCCATAGATCTTCATTAGTCTTTATCTGAGACTCACGCAACATTATTTAGAGACAGCGTTATGGTTTGTGTCTTGTTGTCCCCGCAAAGCCTCATGCAGTCATGGTGTAGGGACTTCTAGAATCTGAGATTAACTCATGATCCACTGGGATTATGAGTGGTCCATTGGCATTCTAGATTTTAGTACTGCTGGTATTATAGGTGTGAGTGCTACACCCTGTAGCAGATAGCCTGAATGTAATGTAAGAGAGACAGAGACAAACTGTCTCTGTTGCCATTGTTGCTATTCCATCTCCATGAACTGCTGACCTCTGCCATGTGCCAGTTTGCCTTGAAGCCAGCTGAGTATAGACTAAAACCTTCAGTAACTGAAGGTAAATAAACCTTTCCTTCCTTCATTTTGGGTGTCCGGTATTTGTCCCAGCAATGAGAAAAAAATAATCAAGACAGACAGTAATAATTACATTCAGAGAGCCAGCACATGGTCTAATTTACACCACCATTTTTCCCTCAAGGCTGAGAGATGTCTGATTTTAAAGTACACAACTATTTAGCCTATGGTTATCTGTCTTGCCAATTTATGGGTCACAGGTTCTTAGAATGCAGAAGCTGATACTCATGAATGCATGGTGGGATATCTTATCAGTGCAAGAGACCAAACTCGCAGAGGCCAATTGGACTGTTCTCACTTTGAAGCATGAGAATGGAAAGAACAGCCACTCTTTGGGTCATCCTATTGCTCCAAAGAGCATTTTCCTACTAATGATAAAGTACTAAAAATCAAGTATTATTCAGAGGAGTACATGTTAGGTTTTTTTTTTTTTTTAAGTTTATAATAAGAGGAGAATCCTAGCCTCAAAAACTCAAGCACTGTTCTCTTCAGTTTACTACTGCATACCACTGTTTCCACCTCAGAAGTGCCTTTCCAGCTCTGCTGATTTGGATCCTCAGCACGGCACTTGGATTACCCCAGCAGCTCACCCCTGAGCGCCTGCTGTGCTTCTGCCCACACAGGTCAGGTTACGTCACCACATATATCTCCCTGTGCATGCTACTCTCTTTCTTTTGGTTCTGCTTCCTTTCCATTTTTCTCTTTTTCTACATGACTGTATAAATTCCATGAAAGCAGATGTTATGGTCTTAATTACTGGTCATTTCCCCATCTCTCAGAATAATGATAACTGAGAAGCTAAGTGCAAAGAAAAACAAGTTGTATATTTAATAATAGTAACTTCTAATTATTGTTACTTCTAGCTACTTATAATAGCTAGAAGTTATTGTTATTAAATATACATTTAATAAATAAATTGCATAAAGAGAGATGGCAATTCTCAGATTACATTGATAATTTCCTAACAGTTGAGAGAGACATTTTTATCTCCTTTCTTCCATCTTCTTTTTTCTTTATGCTTTTTGGAGTACAAATCTGATGGTTTTAACTGAAGCAACAATTGATGAAGAGGTAAAATCTATTTGCACAAAGTTTAAAATGTTAAAGAACTCAATTGAAGTCAATGTACCCTATCTCAGTATAAGACAAAATAAATATTTCATTTAAGCTGCTTTTATATTTATGTTTCTATCATAACTAAATTTGTATGAAAATGTCAAATTATGAATACCTTAGTAAGAGTGGCATACTTCCCAGTTTTCTCAGATTCTGTGACCTCCTGTCATTGGCACATTTACTTTCTTTTATGTGTAACAGAAATCAAACTCAGGACCAGGCCAGGCTCACACTGTGCCACTGGGCTATATCCCACACTCCATGTTTATTTTCAAAGCTGAGACTAAAGACAAAAGAGACATCTTATGTGGCATGTAAATGAATTTTAGGCAAAAAAAATTATATGGTAAACATTAAAAATGTAAATTGTGTTATACATAAAATCTGGCATTTGCGGTATAAATTTATCATAATAAGAGTTTGTTAAACCTCAGATTAGATAAAACAGATGCTTGGCATTGGTTGTAGCTTGTATTAATCTCTGTTAAGTCCTCCAAATTATTATAAGTAGAAAATTTCACACCCATATTTGCCTGCCCTCTGAGGGTATTTGAGTTTGTGACTAGTAATTTGAGAAAGAAGTTCATGTTTTATAGAAACATCATATAAAATATTTCCCTTTATTCTTTGTTCAATTCAAGTATTATTTTTAAACACAATTTTAACACATGAAAATTGATGATTCTAAAGGCTACCATAAAGCTGGTGTTTTAGAGAGAAAAGAGAGACAATAATTAAGTAAACAGAAATGTGACTAGATATTTCTAGTAGTTCTAAGTGTTATACAATGTACAGAGGGAGAGAGAGAGAGAAAGAGAGAGGGAATATGAACAGATTAGGTGATTTGGACCCCTCTCCTCACAACCCATGCCCCACACTCAAAACAAACATCTAATAGAGACCCAAATGACAACCAGGAGTTAGGTATTTGAGATTGGAAATAAGATTATCCAGGTAATAGAAATGGTAACACAAACAGCCTTCAGTTGAAACAGGCTGGAAAAGTCAGAGGAACAGAATGATGACTGGTTTAATGGGAATACAGAGAGCTGGAAAGTAGAGATACCAGAGGAGGTTAGAGAGGAGACAAGATTTATTTTATCCAGGGATCTGTGAGCCACTCGCTGCTTCCAAAGAATTCTTCCAATATTCCCAGGACTGTAAAAATGTCAAAAGGAGACACCTTTTTTCTCTTCCTCAGTATGAATCTTTAACTCCTAAAGGTGAACTTTATAAGTTTTTTTATTGCTTATAGAAAGGTTTCTTTAATAATCTAACATAAATAATGCAATATGTTCAGTTTAACAAAATAAAGTTATATTGACATAATTGTTTGGCCAAGGAAACTTGTGTGTGCATATAATTCAATTCAGACTCTATTTTCGCTTTGTTTTTTAAAGATATGGTTAAAATTATTCTGTTCATGAATTTCATGTAGTAGATGGAAAGATATTGATCTCTTGCTAATAGGGGTTCTCAAAAGACTTGTAAAGCATCAAATGGCAGGAAAAACCTGAAAGCTATACCCAGTGAATCCAATGACCTATCAATAACTTCGATGTAATCCGTCACATAATTGCACACACATACACACTAAAATATGTGTTATGCTCTTTTCTTCTGAAACTGAGATCTGTTTATATTTGTAGAAAATGTCCTTTCAAAATGAATAACTTACAATTATTAAATATTTTAATAGCATTAAATAGCATTTTTCACGAACTCAACTTTTTCATCAAATTAACTTCTTCATCTTGATGTTTTTATCTTTGTTTCATTTGTCAGTTATAAAAGCTAGATGTTGGCCAGCATTTTGTGTGGGAAACACCTGTGGGAAAACAGCCACTCCTGAATAAGGGAACATTATGTCACAGTGGTCAGAGCTGAGCTCTTGGAACAATTCCCGCCCATGACAGCATAATATGCAAGCCCCATCACATTTTCTGCATTCTGCATAATGCACTGGCAATTAACCTTACAAACTTATATTCTGAGCAACTCTCATAGTTGATAAATGTAGTTAAGGGCAAAATCCAGGAAGGTTATTGAATAACAATCAGTATATCCAGAATGAAAAATAACCCACCTTCTTCTGAAATAAGATATGAATAGACTTTGCCCTTGTAATTAATGTGGCTGCATTTTGCATGAAGACGGGATATTTTTCATTTAAATCCCAAGTGTTAATTCTTTCTCATGCAGAAGCCAAAACCCTTGCCTCTGTCCTGAGCCCTGTGGCAGGTACTTCCACATCAGTCCTGGGCTCTGCCAACACATGGCTTTTCTGCATTGGAACTTGTGCTGGAATTGCTACATAGGTAATCACCAGAATTCACTTTGGTTTCAATCAGACCCAGAAGAAGTCACATAATAACTAAATGTTATTTCTTGTGACAAAACATATGCCAAATAATCACGTGAAAGACAAGGAATCCGAAAATCCTAAAAGAATCAAAGCTAAAGATCAAAACTACTGAAGGAGAATGATGACTAGAAACTAACCTTGCCAGGCCCTGACATTTTCAACAAGCTTCTGAAGGTGCAGTGATTTGGACTGGACAAAATATCCTGCATATTTAATTAGGAGACCATATTCTTGTCCAATTCTGTACTTGGTTGTTCAAAACACCTTAAAATGTTTGCATGAAGCCAATAAATAAATGAATCACTTGACTCCACAGAATCAAATCTTTGTTGCATTCCTGAAATGCCCCTTGCTCTAAATCTTTACATTACAGAATATGGCATGTGCCTGTAATCCCAGTGCTGGGGAGGCTGAAACAGGAGGATCACTATGAGTCCAAGCTGCGTAGTGAGGCCTGTACCAAATATATAGACTTTTAAAAACAATATGTTTTCCACAATGTGCTATTTTATTTCACTCTATTGCCAATATTTTTGCAGAACCAACCTTTGGTTCATCAACTTCACTCCAAACAGCTGAGATTATAGGTGCGCGCCATCAAGCCCAGTCTCAACTGCCATCTCAATGTGCCACCAGGGGTGAGCCATCTTGGCAGGCCTGGGGATGGAATCCCTGGCCCATGAACCTGCTTAGAAAACAACATTAGAATAACATTGTTATTGTTGGGAGAAAAACAATAATGAATACAATAGGGCTGGCCAAGTAGCTCAGGGAATTAAAGCCCAGTAAGAAGGCATTCTTCTGTCACTTTCATTTAAGAATTGCCATATCTGATTCAACATGCAAAAAGGCCTATATCACATGGCTCCTTAAGAATCTAGCACTATGCCTTATACATAGGAAATGCTAATATGTATGGATGAAATTAATATTTTTATTTTGAGTAAGTACAGTTTTCCTGTGCTAATTTTGTCCTATAACCCTACTAAACTAGTCGAAGAATAGACAAACCTTATGTTAGTCAAAGTGAAACATTTCGTGTTCATGAAATTTTTTACATGAAATATTTTACAACAATCCAACACTGTTCAAGTTCAGTGTCATACACTGGATGAAAATTACCTCACTTGGAGGGAATGTTTCTATTATGAGAATACTTATTTTCTCATTAAAGTAAAGAAAAGCCCCCAAAGTTCTTAATTCCAGACCAACAAGCAGGTATGTGATAAACTATTATAATGTCAATCCATGGCAGGCCCATTGGATAGATAGTTCAGAGGTGACACTGCCAAGTTTGTGTTCTCTATAAGAAAATTGCTTTCTACTCTAGTAAATGTTATTCTGAATAATTCACTTCTCAGTTGCAACATTAGTATCGAATATCCCACACAATAATATTTTTGTTTTATTAGATTTTTCTTTATGTCTAAAGGTTACATAATTCAAAGCATCACTTAAAAATTTGAATATTGCTGAAAAATGTATAGACCCAAGATAAACAATATCTATATAATGTCAGAAGGAAGACTCAACTTAATTAGTAACAGAGGATATCTAGAAAATTACAGTATTAAAATCATTTACGTGGAGGAGCTGGGGAGATAGCTCCGTGGCACAAGTGCCTGCCTGGCAAGTATAAGGTCGTGAGTTTGAACCCTGGTCCCACAAAAAAAAAAAAAAAAAAAAAAAAAAAAATCATTTACGTGGTTTTTTCAGTATTCTGTCCGAAAGTCTGGAACAAAATGAAAAAAATATAGCTAATTTTTATTTTGTATTCATTATATAAATAATTAAATTATATTGAAGGGAATAATCATAAGTAGTATGTTTAAGATGTCCTTATGTTGCCTTAGTTACAGGGAAGCTGTGCTTTCCTAAAAACACTGTGCTAACAAACATCTGTGCTTTCCTAAAAACACTGTGCTAACAAACACCTAGAAAAGTTTAATAGTTTTGAAAAAAAAATACCTTTACACCTATACAGCATTGTCGAGGGGCAACAGGAAAAACCAAAAGGGGAAAAAGTTAAAAAAAAAAAAAAGGCAAGAATTTAAAGCCATAAAACAAGAATTTAAGCCATAAAGAAGGATAAACTAGAGGCTTTTACAGATAAATGGATGCAACTCATAAGTGACATAAATCAGACCCATTCCTGTAAACATCATACTGTCTCTCTAGTATGAGAAACAATGAA
>PVKN010040535.1:0-10705 GCA_004027915.1 Capromys pilorides
TTTGGAGAAGTCTTTAAAGGACCTTTTCATACTTGATGCCAGTTCAAATATTGTAAGTACTTATATTCAGCAAAATAACCTAATATAGTCCAATAGATCATAATAATAGTGGATTATCAGCAGAACTGGCATTGTCAGAGGTTGTTGTCTTGAGTCTTTAATAGCTCAGCATATTAATACAGCTTTACTTTTTATACCCTGTGGTTCTTTTCTGTCGGACGGTTATGACCAAGTTAAAGCAAGACCTACACAACAGATGTGCCTGCAGCAGGCCCCATTCACTTTTTATGCAATGCTGGGTTTGGATAATGTCTTCCCCAGGGCCTGTGTTTGCCTCAGCCCATGGTGTATTAGGAAGTGGCTGAAACGTTAGGGTGTGGGCCGTGGTGGGAGGAACGTAGGTCATCAGGCACGTGCCCCCAAAAGGAGCTCTGAGTACCCATTTCCCTCTTGCTCTTTGCTTCCCAGTTGCCCCGTGCTGAGCAGGCTTCCCCGCCACGCCTGCAGACTGTGCTGCGCTACACCACCTCTGCTCCAGAAGCCAGGACCTGGCCAGCGACACGCTGAACCTGAGGGCCTGGGCTCCGCTGCACTTTTCCTCTTTTACGGAGATTAACACAGCCATTTTGTTGCAGTAATGGAGTGCTGACTCGAGAGTATGAAGAGGGATTTAGTGGCAGTTAGAAACCTGTAGAAAAGTCCAGTTTAGCAATTTTATACACTTATGGGTTACCTTCATCTTTCTACATAATTATGTATTACTGGTTTATGCAACATCTATTGGGCTATTGACATCAAACTCCATGTTTAGAGATACATCATCAATGGCCCTAACATGGTAACAAATTGATTATCTTATCAATAGTTGATAGCCTCTCTAACATATGCAGACATCTGCCTTGCCTACGAAGACAAACTCAAGTGCTGTCATTTATTGCATGGCCTTGTTATTCTCCTAACCCTCAGAGTCCTCATTTATAAAATGAAAATAATACCTCACATGGTGAAGAAAAGCAAACTAGTGTTTTCATTCATACAGGATTGATGTTGGAGAAAAATTACTGCATCCTGCAGGCAGAACAGGAGAGAGTGGTTGACACAGTATCTTCTACCCAAGGAGTCTATGGACTGCAGAGTAATAGAGGCCAGAAAACAAACCACACAAGCCCAGAGCAACCCATTCTCTGCGAGGTGGAACGAGCTCAGAGTGAACAGGAAGATCAGTGACCCCCTGACCAGGGGAATCCAGGAGGAGGGCTCATCTAACCCTGATAAGAATGTAGGAGACATAAATAGGGGAGGGGAGGGGGAGGGATGAACTGTGTTCAGAGAGGTCAACAAAATGCCAACAACAACAACAACAACAACAACAACAACAACAACAACAACAAAACAAACCAAGGACCAAGGAGATCTGCCTCTTGACTGTACAGAGCTTCAGAACCAAGAGGACAAAGTAGAGAATAAGCAGTCACATCCAGCAGGAGCTCAATCACCTTGGGGACTGTCCTTGTGAGTCTGAGCTGTCCTAGCAGGTTTCCACAGGATGAAACCATGGGAGATTGTGTCTGAGAGTCCCATAGGTCAGGAGCCCAACCCCAGCTGAGCATGGCCAGCTGTGGTGAGGAGCACTTCCTATTTGGGGAAGACTCCCACATCCTAGAGAGCAGCGAGCAGAGACCTCCTGTGCTACTCTTACAGTGGTGTTAGTGATGTCACTGAGAACACCAGCCTTCTTCCCGGATTACCTATGGAAGACCTCACCTCCTAACGTGCTTCCTTTGGAGGCTGGGATTGCAACACAACAGTTCTGAATGGACAAACTCTTGCCCACAAGAAGAACTTTGGAAATTATCCTACAAGTCACAGGAATTTATAATAAGTTCTTCTAATAATTGACTAACGCATACTCTGTACCCGCTCATGGTCCTTACCTGCAGGTCTACCTGAGTTTTTACGTACGGACTCTGGGGTAGATAATACTGAAACTCAGAGATTTTCGTGCAGTTCATAAGCATCAGATTTAAATCCAGTTACAAACCCAGCACACTCTACTTTCTGGCAGGAGATCAAAACAGAATTAAGATGAGCGATGTGCATGGGCCAATCTGTTCTAGGCTACGTAATTGCTATAGGCTGCAAACATGTACTGATAAAGATAAAACCCAAAACATTAAGAAAAGAAATGAAACATCTATTTTAGAAATACCGTCCTTGCTGCCATGGAAGCAGAGCACAGGAGCGAAGGATCCTGAACTCAGAAACACAGACTGACGGGAAACTCAGCTCTCCAGGGATGCGGTGGCAGGAGATGCTCAGCCTGCCCGGCTGAGGAGCCAAGGTGGTGGAGGGAAATGGGAAGCCGCAGCACCGGGCGTTTATGGTGTGGTGAGGACTGTCATCCCTGGCGACACACTGGAATAGGATAAAAAGACAAGAAAACAGAGTTTGGACTCTGGTTTAGAAAAGTGAATTTTCCCTAGGTCAGGAGACAAAGAGGACAGGGTCAGGAGGGCGCGAACAAACAGCAGAAGTGGGGACACGTTGAGCTCTAATTGCGTAGAGACCCACAAAAGGCTGGGCAGGGAAGAGCTGCGCAACTGGAAAGTGTGAGGAGGAGAACGAGGAGGCAGTTGAACCCAGCGGCCGAGACGTGTGGGGGTGCGCTCACCCAGGGCTGGGTCTGCAGGCAGCGATAGAGGATGCGCGCGTTGGAAAGGAGATAGAATCAATATCAGTAAAGGGGCCCGGGAGATAGCTCAGGGGCACAAATGCCTGCCTGGCAAGTGCAAGGTCCTGAGTTAGATCCCAAGTTCTGAACAAACAAACAAACAAACAAACAAACAAACAAACAAACCCCAGAATCAATATTTGTATAGAAGAGAGAAGGAAGGTAACCGGGAAGTAGGAAAGTGTGATGTAACAGGATGGGCTGGGAGGCGCAGCGGTGCCCTCCCTAGACTAAGTTCGGGTCCAGACAGGTAGTGATTGTGACACAGTGCAGCTCAGGACTCCGGTGGTGGGCGTGCCCTCCTCGGCTGCCACCATGGCTTTGCAGGCAGCAGCTGTCAGGAAATGCTCTTGGCCGGGCAGAAGAGAGAAACCGAAGCTGACAGTTTCCATTCTTAAGAAAAGCCTTGTGGTTTGAGCAGTATGCCCGGGACAGACCAACTGACTGCGGAGCGCAGGGTTCAGAGTCCGGGAGCCCTCGGCCGGGACTGGCAGCGAGCTCGGTCAGTCCTGGTTTCTCACGGTGCTGCAGAACGCTTTGAGCCAGCCGCCGCCCACCTACCCAGGCGCACAGACCACGTGGCCCTGCTGTCGGACACTTGCTGTCCCTGAGTGCCCTGGCCAGGGAGCACCAGGCCTTAGCGACCACAGTGCGGACCAGTGCACAGGTCAGAGTGCGGGTGGGCACCTTCACTCCTGCTCTGCGTGTCTCTGTTGCTCCATACCCTGCACCTCCGAATCTTTATTCCTATTGCCTGGCCATTCTATGTCTCTTTCTCGCTATCTTTTCCCCCCCTAAACACGCGTGCACGCGCACGCGCATACACACACACACATACACACACACACACACACACACACACACACACACACACCATTTCTCACGTTTCTTTGCTTTTTCAGATATTTGGCATTTGTGGACACTTATTGGGTATAAGAACAAAATAAGTAAGATAAGTTGTTGGCTTCAAACAATGAACAGTAACAATTTCTCCCTATAATCCAGCTTTCTGCTCCCTACTAGGTCCAAATTGAGTTTTCCCTGGAAGAATTGAAGCTAGGTTGAGTTAACTTCTTAGACAATGCAAATGACCAAGGCCAATTTTTAGAACTCAAGAATTTACACTCAGATTCCCAAAGAGTACACACTGATCTTACAGCTTTCAGAAGCGAATGCCTGCAAGTAGAACTCAATAGCCCTATTGCTGTCTTCATCACTGATGACCTAATTTGAGCCATGATCAAAAGGGCTTCAAGTAAAGGCAAGTATTTCCTTGGCACTGGATTTGGGGTGTGCTCTGGTACTTCTCATAGGATAAGGAAAGAATGAGAAACAAAGGGTGGGGAATCCAGGCATCTCACCTTTTTGAAGGAAAATGAATTTGTTTCTCTAAACATAGGTTTAAAAAGTCATACAAATGGAAAGTACATTGTGGTAGACCAGGAGTTAGAAATATGTAACCTGCATGAAGGGTTCTTCTTGTTCATTTCAGTAATATCTTTCTGCCAGTTGCTGTCAAAGCCAACTTAATGCCCTTATGCAAAGAACTGAAGATCAATATGAAATACTCAAGCATGGTTGATCATTATGTACATGACTTATTTCTTTAACTTCTAATAGATTGACAATGAGTCAGCAGAATGAGTGGGTGAGTTTCTGAAGAAAATGGGACATGAGTCTGAACTTTTGTATTCGTAGAGGAACACAAAGATTGCAGTTCATGCATTTAAGTCATCATAGATTTTCTAGATTGCCACCTCTTCATATGGTGGGGACTCCATACCTCCTCCTAGTACTGCAGGAGAGGTGGTTTCCCCCATGGGGCTATTTGGAGGCAGAATTATCATAGCCTGCAATATAAATCATAACACCTTAAGTCGCTTGTCCAAGAAATCTTGAAGTTCCCTTTCCTGCCCAACGAATATCATCAATACTGTAACTTCCTCTGTCATCTCTCAGTTCAGTCGCGAGGGTTGAATTTCTAGTCTCTTTCTTCTCTCTCTCTCTCTCTTTGTCTCTCTGTTTGTCTCTCTCTGTCTGTCTCTCTGTGTCTCTGTGTCTCTGTCTCTGTCTCTGTCTCTGTCTCTCTCTCTCTCTCTCTCTCTCTCTCTCTCTCTCTGCCCTCTCTCTCCTTTTTTTCTTTATGTGCTGGGGCTTGAATTCAGGATGTTGTGCTTTCCAGGCAGGTACTTATGCTGCTGAGTTACATCCCGGGATTGGTTTATTGTTTTAAGTATTCAATCTTTGAAGTTCTTTATACATATTCTAGATGTGAGTCTCTGTCTATGGAACAGCTAGCACATCTTTCCCCCATTCCGTTGGCTTTCTTTTATGCTCTGTTGGTTGTTCCTTTTGCTTTGCAGATGCTTTTTAATTTGATATGATTCCACCTATTGTTCTTCATATTATTTCCAGTGCAAGTAGGAACTTGTTCAGAAAGTCCTTACCTTCTCCCTTGATGGTGAGAATTGTACCTGTGTTATTTGACAGCAGGTTGTGCTTTTATTTTCAACAGCACTTAGTTATCTGATTCACTTCAATTGTACTTTAGCATTTTGTGAGTGCTGTGGCTTAGATCCATTCCTCAGCCTGTGGATACCCACTTTTCTCTACACCATTTATTCAAGAGGCTATGTTTCCTCCAGGGTTAAGATTCTGTTCTTTTTGTCAAATATAGTATCAAGAAGTTGGAAGCATAGGGGGCTATTTCTGCACCCTCTGTTCTGTTCTGCTGATCCTTGTGTCTGTTTTTGTGCCTTTACCGTGGTATTTTTAAAAAAGGGACTGTAGCATCATAATATAACTTCAAGTCCAAGATTGTCATACCTCTTCCTTTGCCCTTTTTGCTAAGAATTGTTTTTGCTAATCTGGTTTTCTTCTGGTTTCGTATAAAATTTAGGATTTTCTTCATTTGTGTGAGGAATGTTATTGGTGTTTTGATTGATATTCCATTAAATCTGCATACCAATTTATATTCAGTTCAGCCATTTTAAATATATTGGTTCAGCTGGATTTTTTTTCAGTCTCTAGGACATAGATAGATCCTTGTATTCTTCTGCATTTTTTTGGGGGGGAATATTATAAAACAATCTTAAAAATTATGTGTGCTGTATTAAATTGATTCCCTTGGAAACGCTGACCATAACAGTAGATGTTCTTTCTTTGTTCCTCATTTTATAGGTAAAGCACTCAGTTTTCTCCACTTAATGCGATGCTAGTAAAATGTTCCTCACAAATGGCTTTTATTGGGCTGAAATAAAGTCTTTTATTAGCTGTTCAGCATTTTTTTTTTTCATGAAAGTACGTTGGATTTTGTTAAAGGCCTTCTCTGTATCTACTGAGATGATCATATGACTTTTTGTCCTGGCGTCTTCTTACACGATGTGGTACACTTGTTATTTGTGGGTTTTGAACCATCCTTGTATTCCTTGCATGAAACCTACTTGGTAAGGATGTCTGATCCTTTTGTGACTTGTTGCATTCTATTTACCAGTATCTTGTTGAGGATTTTGGTATTTATATTTATTAGAGAGATTGGTCTTTATTCTTCTTTTGTGATTGAATTTCATCTGGCTTCAGAATCAGAGTAATAGTACTATCAGAGATCAAGTTGTGAGGAATCACTTCCTTTAGATTTTATTAAACAATTTTGTGATCACCGGTCTTAGATCTTCTCTGAATTTTTCAGTAGAATTTGGGCATGAATTCATCAGGTCTTCAGTGTTTTTTACTTCTTTGATTTCAAGGCCTGCTAGTCAATTATTCAGCATTTTAAAATCTTCATGGATAAATTTTGGAAATTTGTATGTATCTAGGAATCTATTGTTTTTCTCTGAATTCTCCCATTTATTGGCATACGTGTTTGTCAAGCAGTTGTTAATAATCTCTTTGATTTCAACATGATCTGCTGTGATTGCATCTTTTTCATTTCTAATTGGATTCATTTGGGTTTCTTCTTCCCTTTGTAGGTTAGATTGGATATGGTTTTATCAATTTTATTTATTCCTTTGAAGAGATAACTGATTTTTTTTTATTTCTTCCTTTGAGGAGGTGGTCTCAATTTCACTGATTTCTGATCTAATCATTTTCTTCCTTGTTCTAGCTTTGGGTTTGGATTGTCCTTGTCTTTCTAGGACCTTGATGTGCATCATTAGGTTATTTATTTGGGCTCACTGTACTTCCATGAGGTGTGCATTCACAGCTATAAATTTCACTTTTAAGATTTCTTTCATTCTGTTCTATAACAAGTATGTTGTGCTGGTGTTATTGTTTAGCAAGCATCTTATGTCTTCTGTAACCAACAGTTTATTTTACAATGCACTGTTTAGTTTTTATGCAGTTAGATAATTTCTTTGTTGTTGATTTCTAGTTTCTTTGTGCTATGGCCTGATAATACACAAGGTGCAATTCAAATTTCTTTTTTATTTACTTGATTTCACTTTACTGGCTAGTGTTTGGCCCATTTTTAAGAAAGTTCTATATAATTTAAGTATGCCTCTTGCTGTTCTTGGATGGAACATGCTAAAGATATCTCCGAAGTCTGGTTGCTAGGATACCCCCACCTCTCCCAGGATACACCTACCTCTTTACTTGGGGTGGTTGCAATGTATTTGCAACAAAAAAACAGTACTCTGTTTTTTTTTTTTTTCTCATCCTATTCTGCTGTTACTATCTAAGCCAAGGCATATCCTCCTCATCTGTTGGTGGATGAGAAATGTGATCAACTCTCTGGTGTCTGGTTGTCTGTAGACCAGGGGTTCAAGTGAGCCATTGGGCCTTTTAATACCAACAGTCCTGGAGATTGGTTGTTCCCTTCTCTTTTTGGGCACTGTCTTCACTCAGGAGTAGCCTGAAATATTCTCTCAACTGCTGCTGCCAAAGCAGATGCACATTTTCATGGATTCTACACCCAAAAGGGAATGGGTTCTGCAACATAAGCATGGGGGTGGAACAGCCGGCTTAGACTCGAACACAGCCCTGGCTAAGCCCAGCAGCACAGCCTAGGGAGACACTGACAGGATAGCCCAGCTAACTGAGGCCAAGCTGTTGACACATAGGAACAGAGAGATAATAGACATGTGTTTCAGGTGGTTGCTGACAGGACAATAGAAAACTACTAGAGACATCTTCAAATGAATGTCAATACTCACCTCATGAGGGTTACAACAGAGTTACTTTGCATCCAAGGACAGAGAAAACACTGCAGTGCAGAATTCCAACACACTTAAAATGAGCATCACACCATTAAGACCCTAAAATGTATTCATAGGCAACATGTGTGATGCATAGAGGTGGCAGGGCCCAGCATTTCACACTACTTACAATGGCAAAAGAGCAAAAGTTTTGTCTGAGAGCCTATACTTCGATTATAGCAAAAACCATTGGCCAACTGTTGGCTTACTGAAAGTCTCTTACTTAGGTATGAATCAGATTCTTAAATAAAGCATATTTTAGTTTTCAATAACTTCCACTTTCTCAAAATAATTTCTGCAGCTACAGGATGGTGATTTTAGAGAAGATCCTCTCCAGATTTGCTTCTGCCACAGTATCCAGTAAAAAAGGAACAACTCACTACTGCAATGGGAAAGCTCAGGACCAAACAGTTTCCAGTCTGAGCAGGGCCAGTGGGATGGGGTTCAACTAACAGACCAACGAAGGAGACGGCAGTGCTTCTGATCCCCGCCATAGCCATCATGGAGCTGGTGATGTTCAGCCCTAGGCTGCTATTGATATAGAAAGGAAGAGCAACCAGTGAAGCCATCTGGAGTGTTCTTAGCTCACCCCTGCCACTTCACACCCTCCTGTTCTCTTTCAACGCGTTGCATTCTCTCCACTTTCTTTACTTCCATAGTCATTATAGAACATTAGATCTGTGTGTAGAGTGTCTCAAATGCTAGACATGACCTCAACACCTCTTTATTTAAAGGTTTCTATGCTAATTTGTCCTGAAAACAGCATGATCTTGCTTGTCCCAAGCTACAATCCTCATGTGAGTTCTGTGGGGATGCAGGGCAAGCTCCAAGTCTCTGGGCAGCGATTGCAGTGCCCTTTCCCCTCGTGCTGCATGCCTCTGTGTGCATCTATCTCTTGGCTTGTACTGTTGGAGTGCCTGTCCTCTGATCGCTTTCTAAATGCTGCTAAAATTTGTCATGTCCAAATATCTTCTGCCTGTTTTTTGTCTCTGGCTTAACCCTCCCTCTATATTTTTTTTTCCGATGGCAAAGTATGTAGAGAGTTTGTCAGAATGCAAATTGCTAAGGAAAGCTTGAACAGTTTGGTGGCTAACACGGGCTAAGTTTTCTTGGTTCCTGGCAATGAAGACCCTATGGAGGCAGGTCAGGAGCAAGTTTTCAAAAGTAATATTGATCATACTCCAGAGTTTGATTGTACCTTTGGACAATGAATTCAACTATGGCCTTTAGGCAAGGAAAATATTTGTTGAAATTCAATCTATGGTCTTTCACTGTCTTTGTGCAAAACATTGGCATGAGACCTATATTTTTAATTTCCTTCTTTTTTATGTAATTAGTACAGCGTCTACAAGGTCTCACTGCACAAATCAGAATCATAGTGATTCGCCTGTGTTAAGCCTCTTAAGCGCTGGGATTATAGGCACATGCCATCATGCCCAATTTCAATTGCCATCTCAGAGTACCCCGTGAACAAGGTTGGCATGGCATGTTGAGGATCAAACCTGGCTTCTGAATCTGTCTAAGCAGGCACTTTAATCCCCTGAACTATCTGGCCATCCCACCTCCTTCTTGTATAACAATTTTATTATGATTTCCTTTAATTCCAAACTGAATACACTTTCTGGATGTGGCTGAATTGCAAATGTTAATGACCTAGAAGACCACATCAGTACTTGGCACCAATGTTAACCTGAGCTGGGTATGAAGATTCCAGTTTTGCTTGAAAGCAGCTGCTTGACATTTCTTCTCACTAATTTTCTGTGTCTTCATGAAGATTCTCTCTGCAATTACCTTGTCAAAACTCTCAAACTTACACTAGTAGTTCTGTTACCAGAACTGCTTGATTATAACAGTGGAAAGTCAGTTTGAACTGGGCAAAACTCATGCTCTCTTGTAATGTTTCAAAAACAAACATAATGTGATTTAAACATACTTTCTCTGAATACTGAAGTTTCCTTTTTATCCTACCAATTGCTGCTTTGCTCTGTAGGGACTCTTAGTTTGAGGTAGATTCAACCATTTATTCTTGTCTTTTGCTGCTTCTGCTTTTGGGTCCGAGCCAAACTAGGGGTCATAGCCCCACAGTCCTTGTCAAAAACATTTCAGGAGCTATAATTTTGTTTTCTGATAGGTTCTATGGTTTTAGATCTTAATAACTCTATATTAAAGCAAGATTCTTAGCTTTTATTATTGAATCTTTATATAAGGTTCAATCAGCTAAGTATTTTCTTAAAGTGAGTTACCCATGATTAACTGTGGTGTTTTTGAGTCCTTACGTTAATTGGTAAAGAAAGGCATCTTTATAACACTGAGTTTCTTTTTCATTTACCTAGTTTATTTTGCATGGTTCCTGCATAGTTTTTTTTTTTTTTTTTTCCGGAACTGAGGATCGAACTCAGGACCTTGCACTTGCCAGGCAGGCACTTGTGCCCCTGAGCTATCTCCCTCGCCCCATGCATAGAAAATTTGAATTTCTTTTTTGAAAACATGCACTTAGTACTAGTTGCTTGCTTTTATTGTTAATATGACAAATTTTTTCATGACTAATTCTAGTTGTGTGTAGATGAGTTTTGTATAGTGGACATATATGTAGAAAATGGGTACATTTTCAATTGTCAGCATTTTGCTGTAGATTCTCTTAGATGCACTAAGAACATAGCAGGGTAACCTGTAAACAAATAAAATTTTATATTTTGCTTTTGATTCTAGGCTTAGTTGATTGGCTTTGATCTCCAGTGTCTCAAGTATCTGACAGGAGGATGATGTGAAAGACTCACGAGCA
>PVKN010040536.1:0-10699 GCA_004027915.1 Capromys pilorides
GATGAGGTTAGACTATATGAGGTCTTCAGTCTTTTATAATTAACTATGACATTAAGGAATAGGAAACTGGGAATTATAATAGTTTGTTATATCAGAAATATAATTTTAATGCAGGAATTATTTGTTCTTAGATGAATCTCAGTCTATGGAAAGCTCTTTTATACTGAAGGAATTCAAGATGATTGATAGATGATAGACAGACAGACAGACAGACAGATATTGGAAAGCTGAATAATGTCCATTACAATGTGTGATCTGCTACTTTCCCTAATGGTGATGAACTTTATACCCATTCTGATGCCCTTTAATCCATAAACCTCTGTGTTTGTAGATTTCAGGCTTGCTGATTTATGTCTCTTCCCATGATGTTATCGTTTAACGGTCCCTCTATTTGTCACAGGAGCTGTTGGTCTCACTTGTCTAGGTTTAGTTGTATTTAACTGGAAGCTCCGACAAGGCAAAGCAAACGAACGCACCACAGAAAACCTTTGTTGCAGAACCTTCAATGAATCCCCGCGCGCTCATGTGGCAAGAAATTACCCCGCTAAAGGATGCTGTAACTGCCACTTAACTCAGGAAAACGAGATAAAGGTCATGTCCATTGTGCGGCCCAAAAAGGAAATACCACTTTTACAGGAAAACAGCCAGCAAGCAGCCCTGGCCTCTGAGTCCACAGCCCTTGATGGGTCATTGCGAGACCCGAAAGGGGAAGGGAGTGCTTTCTTGTGCCCGGGCAGCAGATTGAAGCAGGCAGGATGCACAGGGCCTCCCGGGAAAAGGGCTGCTTTTAATGACGCAGGTTTAGGTACAAGATATTGTGCAAAAAGCGTTGAAAAGCTGAGGAGCCTCACGCATGGAGAAGCCCAGTCTCAAATACTGCCACAGCTTTTCACAAAAACAATAGGTGAGTTTGTCTTATTTCAGAAAATCCTGTTCTATTTAATTCCCTCTGGAGGAGGAAGTCTCTTTAATTTCCTCAACAGGGAAGTTCTGTAAAACTCACAAAAGCACAGTTGTTTCTCTTCTGCAGATCTAAAGAGTGCCTGTGCTTGCCTGTGAGTGTGCGCGTGCGTGTGTGCGTGTGTGCGTGTGTGTGTGTGTGTGTGTGTGTTGAGCTGTAAGATGATGTGTCCCTACCTCAGGGGTTGAAAGTGCATCTCCTATCTACTGAAAGAATTTTGAGGCCCAACACCTAACAATGTTAAAAAAAAAAAATAAAAAAGTCAAGAAAGCTTTTAAATAGCAATATAGCTGTGGAGATTTATGGGAAAGAGAGTATCAGCTTTCATTCCAACATCCTTCGAGCACTAATGCCAATTCTGCAGTAAGCAACCTTCCAGCGTATGACATGTTAGAAGAATGGGCCTTCTAGTGCTAGTGATTCATTTCAGGAATGATGTCAAGAAACATACTTTGCTTGCTGAGCTGTCAAGGATGATAACTTCCTAGTTCAGGGAAAGTCAGGACTTAATTCATTGTCCCGTGTTGGGAGCCAAGTGTGTCTGGCCGTGACATCTACCTGCTGTACATGGGCAATGTCAATATTTAGGTGGAGGCAATGAATTAAATGTCTCCCTTTCTCTTCTTGCACAGTAAGCCAATGCTTTCAAGTTCAGCAGTGAAAACTTTGACAGCTGCTCTGTAAAGAGGTTCCTGTCACTTAGCTGAATTAGTTTACAACACACACAGTGCTTTCTCTCAGAATATGAATGACAGAGGTATTAGAAATTCTCAGCATGGAGATCTGGCCAGGAGGATAAATTGGAGGACAAGTGAAAAGGGATGGACCTATGTTATTTTATGTGTGGCATAGGCAGGATGTGAATTTATTTAATTGTATTCTTCACACTCCAGTACTTGCCAGTTCTGGAAGTTGATGATTTGACTAAAGAGAGAGATGGCCAAGGAAAGAAACACTTACCATGAAATAGAAGTATTGGCTTTATTTTATAAACAAATGAATAGTCTTTCAAAAGACTCACACCTTAGGCAGATGTTGCAGCTTAGCTTTTAGCTCTGTCCATAGCTTTAGATGTAAATCCTCATGGAAAATTTCTACCTGAACAGCAAGTGGTTTCCTAACCCTTACAAAGCTAGTCTATTGTTTCACACAGAAGCCACTGGTTTTTCAGAGTGATACAATTACTGTTGGAAACCCCCGGTATTCGGCTACATATTGAGCGTTGCACTGGAGCTTGAAAGGGCAGGTATTTGAGAGGAAAACAGCCGATGTCACGCTTGCTGCCTTGACTAGAGGTCTGCAGGAAGTGCTGCCAGTATGCTTGTGCCAGGTAGCTCAGAAACACAGAACTACAGGCTTGCGAGGCAGAGCCGTCTGCAGAGGTGATCTAGCTTAATAGTCCTTATTATTTATCTTGGGTTTCCAGAACTCTGCAAATCAGATAAAGGCTGCTCATTCTTTCCTCCTGTAATTTCCATGCTCACATAAAGTTTCCATTTGGTCTGACCTTCTAATACCTAGAGAGTGCCCAGCTTCTTGAGGGTCACACACAGTTAGGAAGCAGATCATAGATTACATTTCTTTTTTTCCTTCCAGAATAGAAATACTTCCATTGTCTCCTGAATAAAACAATTTCATGAACATGAGAGAGTATAATGATAAGATGTAATTTTCATCTTAGTATTCATGCTGGTTAAGAGGACAGAATTTAAAGTCAGACAGACCTGGGTGCAAGTCTTCACCACATTATCCAGTAGGTATACAACTAATAGAAAATAGGAACCTCTCTAAACTTGTTTCGTCCTCTGTAAAAATTATTATAATAAGGCTTTTCCAATGGGTTATGGGTCTTGTGAATCAAATAAGATAATGAATATTTAAGTTGTAGCACAAAGCTCGGCTCTTAGTTGTGTTCAATGAACAATATCATTATTATCTTGTTACTTGCATTATTTAACATACACCTTTAATCTTACATTTACTTATGCCATTTCATAGTGCTAAGTAGAAATTTGTGCAATACAAAGCAGGCCATATTCTAAACCTAATGGTCTGTCAAATATTTCATGCGTATTGCATTAAGTTACAGGAAATAGAAAGATGCTCATTTTCATTAAATCAATAGATATTTCTTGTTTTCTTTTCTATTTGAAACAGGACCATTATTCAATATTACTCGCATGCTCTGGCCAATATTTGAGTTCAAAGTAGGAAGTGAATACAAAATTTATTATGACATTTGATAAAGACTTTGGTATTATTTACCTTTAAAGTTAATCTATCCAGTGTAATAGAAAGGTGTATACCTCTGACTAACGCTTATATTTCTAATTCTATAACGTTTAATTGAGCATTGCAACTGACTAAAATGTGGTCCTAGTGTGTGCCATTGTAAACATACCCAACTGCCAAATGTTTGTCAGGGATTGGCTAAAAATGAGCAAATATTCAAGAGTTGTCATAACCAGAGGACGAATTTTTATATTTTTTCAGCAAGTTCCAAAGCATCTGTTGGTTGGGGTAATCAAACTGTGCCCAGTGCTAAATTCCTGCATCTATTCTTCAGCAGATATCAGCAGCGACACATTGAGAAGAAGATATGCAGCGTCCGCTTCCGCTTTGGCAACAGTCAGTCTTGAGAAGCATTTAACAAATGAACCATGGCAGCCTCCAATAGGAAAGGAAGACAATAGCTTACAGCCTCACCAGGAGACAGATTTTATTTCAAGCGCAACATCCAAGCTTTGTGGGTCAGAGGAACAGCGTGTACAAAAGGTCTTACACAAACATAGATCAAAATACTACAATCCTTACAGACTGTTAAAATGCAACAAGCCTGGGCATTTTCAGCCAAACATCCCCCTTTCCTGTAAATATGTGCTCTGTGATCAATTCCAAGATTATATGAAAGAAACAAAGCTAAGTTGTACCAAATCCCCAAAGTGTGAGGAAGAACAAATCCGAATTAATAGTGCTATAGAAAAATTCCTTAGGAATGAAGATACCATAGACTTTTCACAGTCATCAATGCAAGTCAAAAGAACTGATTCCCCAAAGAAGGTTAATTTCTACCTTCCTGAGGTAATAGGAAAAAAGAAGTTGGTTGTGTCACCCAGAACATTGACCCACTGGCAACAGCAAGCAAGTCATGGGAAGCAACCCCTCAACTGGGACCTGAAAAATTGTAGCAGCCATGGGGACAAAAACAAAGGTGGGAAGTGGTTTCCTGCATCACAGATTCAGATAAAGAAGAGAACCAAGCAAGTGGATCTCAAAGGTAAAGTTAAAGGACAAAATTTAAGGTTAAAATTAAATTTACACCCTTTTAGAAAAGTCAGAGTCCATCCAGAAAAACCCTTACCAGAGCCCCAGAGGAAACATAAGCAAGTTTCACTGCCTCCTAAAGAATTACTTAAAACTTCTGAGAAAAAAAGCACAATAAATCTTATGTCTTCTACAGATTTCCCTCAACAGCCAGAGAGGAACCACTGTGTTGAACTCACTCCAGCAAGGCTGTGTTTTAAACAGGCCTCAAAGCAGACCCCATGTTACAAAAGAAACAAAAGTGCCCCTGCCCTTGTGGCTGAGACGCTGCTTGCAGGCGAGCGGAGCTCTGCGGAGGATGACTGGGGCCCATCTGGGTTTTTCCCTAATGCAGAGGGACCCCTCTTGCCCCAACCTAGAGCTAGCGATGCTAGAGACAGCCCCTCACACACACAGTTCTCAGCAGAACCACAGCAAGGTACAACCCTGCTCCTGCTGGAAGAGCCTAGTTATTTACCAGATGCTTTGGAAAATGGCAGAAATTCAATCTTTCCATCTCATCCTGTGATGGGGACAGGTGGTCACAGGGTAACAAAGCCCACTGAGAATGCAGAGCAAAACAGATCAAAGGCCAATCAACTAAATCACTTTTCTCTGTCGCTAAGAAGCCAAACACAAACCCTGGGTGTCGATGAGATGGACACTTCCAACAAAGAACACCCTTTGGATCAAAATCAAGTTTTACAACCTGTAGAACACAGCTCAGACCACAAACAAGTTGGAAATGGAGCACACACATCCATGATAGAGTCTGAAATATCACATCCACTTTTGGAAAGTCCCATTATGGAACATGAAGGAGATGATGTAGGAATGAATCTGCCTAGCACAGAAATTTGTGACTCCTCACTTTCTTGGACACAGTCCAAGGACCACCACCCATCGTTTACTATGACAGAATCTGTTCCATACCAAAATGCACCCCAGTTCCCCCAGGAGAGCAGTGCTTCTCCTCCTGGTGGTCATGCCATCTGGCATCTACCCAACAGCAAAAAAGGAAGTGACAGAACAAATGCATTGCCCAGAGAGGATGGTGCTGAAGACCTAGAGATAAAAGCAGTAGAAAGAGAAGAAGAAAATATATTTGATGAAAGCATGGCAGATTCTAGCATGCTAATGAGAGCCACAGAGCTGACCTTAACAGGAACCGTGAAAGAAAGGCAAGAAACCTGGGAACGTGGAAGAGGTGTGGAACCTGCATTACGTGATTCAGGCTCTGCTGAGGAGGCTGTTACAGTGAAAGATTTGAGTACTGCAAGTTCCCATGAAGCCAGAAATGGAATAGCCCATAGTCAAGCAGATCCTGAGACTGAGAGCATTATGTATAATTTGAAAGAAGTTCAAAATATTCAACTAGATAGAGATAGCAGTGCACACAGAGATGGCAGAGTGATAATGGAGACACATGACAAATGAAAGAAGTTCATTTTAAGGCACAGAATGAGTTATCTCTAATTCCTAACAAAATGAACAAGACTGGAAACTATTCTCCCAGACCTCAAAGCTACCCACCATCTGCTGAATATGCTAATGTGTCACCTTTAGAAGTGTTCCTGAGTGAGCAAAATAGCTCAAATAATCATTTTCTACTTTAGCTTCCTTCGAAAGGGACAGACACTGCATAGCCTTCACATACATTTAAAATCCATTATTTTGGAGAGCAAATTTGTGATAATTTTTCATTTTAAATAAGAAAGAAATTCAGAAAAATCGAAGACCAGGCCACAGGATATATTTGACACAATTAACTGAATGTACTTCTTGAAGGGAGGATAAAATGAGAAAGAACTTATGTCTAGTGGAGGAAATATATAAAAAGAGGGAAATGCTTAAAGAAATGCAAGATTCAACATGAAAAAAGGATTTAAGTAGATTTATATTTGATATTTATTTTATGAAAATTGCTTATACGATCTCAATTAGTGCTGTTGTAATATTGCTGTTTTACACAGATGACTGGATATTTATATTTATGCTTGATCCATTTTCCTAATGATTGTGCAAAAATAAAATTTCAGCCTTGTTGTCAATTGCAGCCTAGCTAGTATGCATATTGGCATATTCATCCATTTATATTTTGTTCCTAATCATCCTAGATTTTAAGTAGATTCCTTAAAACCTTTCATATCTTGCAGAAAGGGAAGGAAGGACAGAGAGAGATTCAGAGAAAATTTGAAATCCAGGGATGTAGGTTCTGTAAAATCTGCAAAATCCTATAAATCCTCTAGGTGGAGATATCAGCTTCATCCATTTTAGACAGAACGGGATCAACACAATGGATCCTGAACAAAAGGAATTTTAAACAGCTTTATTGTCAATTGTTATTCATTTAAGATTTTCAAAAACTAAACAGCCCGTTAGCACGTAGCTTGCAAAAGTTTGATCTCTCAAGTTTCGCATGCCACAGTTGTTTGATGTGCTCTTGTCCACAGGAATTAAATATGTTTATAAATATTTGATTTAGAAGCAACAGGAGAATAAACACCTTTCATTAAAAGTAACATTTACTCATAAAATGTACATATAGTTAAGCAAGTTTTGTTCTGATACCCTAGTCAAATGTTTAAAGTACGCTTCAACAGTATAGTTTCCTAGTTGAAGGAAGAGTAAAAATAAAAAAATCCCCACAAACTTTGTCTTCTGTCTCTTCTCTGTCTGCCTGTGTTTATATCTACATTTGGTATTATAAGGCATAAAAGATTACTAGAAAAATGTACAAGAAATAATATTGCACGCCCAATTATCTTCCTTTCCTCCTTTGTGTTCAGAATTGCCCGTGAATGACAAAACTTGGTCATTTTGAAGTCCTTAATCGTCTTTGTCTTTCCTCGCTAAGACGCAGGGCTCTCTGCCTTTCCACATCCACTCCTGCCCCATTATCTTTGCTCGGCCTCTCTGCCTGTGCTTCCCTCTTATGCCATCTGTCTGCCTCTCTCGGGCCGCACTCCATTCTGATAAGCACCTTTACAGCGAGAGGCGTACCTATGCCAACTTCTTGCATGATGAATTTATTCTAATTGACAGCTCCCTCTACTCTGCAGCTCGGGTTGCTCTCTCCCTGTGCCTACTTTCCTTCTCCTTTCTATCCTTTCATTTTTAAGGCCCTTTCTCTTCACTGCAGCTTTGTTCTTTCTCCTCATTGCTAATAGCATCCCTGGTATGTGTAAGCCCAATAGTTCCCCGTGGTCACTAGCTACTAGTTACCCTGGTTGCTCTCAGAATGCAGCGATGACGGTTCTGGACACTTTCCTCCTTTTCATTTCCAAAACCCAGCCTTGACATTCTGGCAGTGCTTCCTTTGAAATAGTTCTCAGGTGATCTTTGCCTCTGGATCTCCATGGTGGCCCACGTAGCCTGTGATGCACAAGGGGATTACAGTAAGAGTAGCCCAGCTAGCTGTCTGTCTCCAGCATTTCTGCTCTGATTTGAGCTCCCAGACTCTCTGGCTTTGTTACATACATGTCAGCAGGGTGCTTGTTGAAATACACAGTCTCCAGCCCATCTCCGAGATTTTCTGGAGATCTGGGGTGGGCCCCTGTAGCACTGCTGCACACCTACTGCAGGGCAATCTGGAGCATGCAGTTGGCAACCCTCACACTAGAATGCAGTGCTTAGCTGTGATGGTGAACATTAGAAGGTGATTCAGCATTTGCATCTCTATAGTAACTGCATGTCATTGTCTAAGTAAATAAATTATCCATACTCACCTCAAATAAATTTCCTTTTTTCCTTTTTTTCCCCTGTATTTTAGGGAAGGGTCTACAGGGTGTTCAGGGTCTCACTATTAGCTCAGACTCATGGTGATCCGCCCGTTTACAGCCTCCCAAAAGCTGGGACTATAGGAGCTTGTCACTATACCCAGTTGCAATTGCCATCTGAGTGCACCCTAGGGGTGGGGTCTGCACGGCAAATCTGGGGATCAAACCCCAACCCCTGCAACTGTTTGCAGGTGCTTTAATCTGCTGGACTATTTAGCTGGCCCTCAAATAAATTTTCCAAAAATTATTCTTACCATTTTTTATTTTTTACTGCTTTAGAGGCAGACATGAAATTCTGTATAATTTAATATACCAATTCCCTGCTTTGGCTTCCACTTCCAAGATTTTCCAATGTGTGATTCTCCCTAGCAGCACTCACTTCTGCCTCCCACTGTCTCCTGATGGGTATTTCTCATCCACAATATGCTGGGATTCTCACCATGCTCCATGTGCTGTGTTGAAGTCGTGAAGGCATATTGATTAGAGCCTACTCTTGCTACAAAACATTAGTTTTCTATGTGGCGAGTTTATACCTGCTTTTAACACCTGATCATGTCCATCCTCGTGTTACATGTTTGAGTCTCAATGAGGAAGACACCTGTAAGAGAATATATTGCACTTTGCATGCAAGGAAAGAGGAAAAGACACAGAAGTGAAAGCGATTTGTTAAGTTGATAACCTGTACAGTGGTGAGCAGCAGATCACGATGTTAGTGTCTTAGAGTTGAAGACGGACCTATTTCAAAAGGGGCTTGACATAGAGCTTTAATCCCCCAGTACCCACAATATTAAACTACTTTTCTTTTCTCCCAATACATTTGCACAGGTTCTTTTCACCTGAAGTGTTTTAGTCTCACAAATCTTTCACTCAGCAACCTCCTGTGTGTGGCTTTCCATCTCCACTCACTTCCAAGAAGCCTTTCCTGACCTTCACTATCTGTCTGTCAAGTTGCTGCGACCCTTTAGCACAATTCTCCTAGATTCTTGTTTCCTTTAATCTTGGCTTCTGGGCACAGAATCAGTCATATGTTTATTCAGTTGATCTCTGCATGAGCGCTACGCTCACAGCTCCACAAAGACTACATCTCTGCTGAATCTCCCACCCCTAGCCTTGGACAGCAGATGGTAGAATTCAACACATTATTTATTGAGGGAAAAGAACAAATAGCTCATTGTTTCATGTTTTGTCATCTTTTAGCCTCCTAACATGATGAAGAACAACAGAGTCTGGATACTGATGATGAGGATTAGGGAGAAAAATGAGAGAAAGCACATGAAGAAAACAGAGTCTGCAGCTCACGGAGGATATCTGGGCTTTGGTCAGTTGAGGCAGCTTGGGCTTAAAGTCCACACTTGGCTGCTTAGTAAGACAACTTTCCCACTAAACAATTGATTTTGACAGATTTGGATCACAAAAATTTTGGTCACACTTTTTAAGAGGAAATGCAAGCTATTCACTTCAGGGCATGTGCTCCAACCTTGAATCAACAGAGATGAGATGGGCTTTGGGATGCAGCAGCCATGGGAGGTGCACTGTGATGGTGAGCTGGGTCTGCAGCCGCAGCCACTAGCAGCAGAATTGTCCTGTCCAACTTAACATTTGTACTTTTACTTCAAGAGACACAAGCACACACAAAATGTCATCAGCGTCATGTGTATAATGTTAACTAAGATTCCAAAGAATTCTAGGCTATGATTTCTCTCTCTGGCTTAACCCAATAGCAGATGGCCTCACACTCAAGGGTATCTTCATCATCATTCATTTGGTGGTTCATTCAATACGAGTAGAGGCAGTTTATAAAGGAGAGAAGTAGAATACAGGAAGGAAGTGGTTTAGGGTACATACACAATGTTGTAAGACATAAAAATTGAAAGATGGGCCAGGTGAAAGTGCTCAATGTTGTTCAATTCAAGACCAAAGAACTTAGACAGCTTCAAATCCAATGTGGCAGCCAATACTACTTCCTCATTGGCTGAATTCCCTAATGCTTCATGCAGTAGCACTTCTGAGGTTTCATCCATGTTTATCAGCTCAGCAGCCAATGATTTCTAGGCCCTTTTGAAAACCAGTTATGGCCACTTTTATTGCGTATGTTCTGTGTTAGACCTCATGATAGAAACCTCTTAGCAACTCTGAAAATAGGTGTTATTATTATTATGTGTGTGATAGCTTATACATTAATAACCATTTTAAGTGTAGCTAGTAATTGGTATAATCTATTGTTCCAAAGTTCATGCTTCTGCAGCACATATCAGGGTGAAAATACTTTGTTAGCAGCCCTGAAGCTCTGCTTATTACTGAGAAAAACTCTTGTGCATTAGTGGGAGCATCGAATTGCGAGATGTTTCTGCTTTCGGTCTTGTAGACTGTGGTGTGGTGTGGAAAGCACCTGTCTATATCTTAATGAATCCTGAAATCCAACCCACCACTTCTTTCCTATCAAACCCACTCCCACTCAGTTCTGCTTATCCATCTACCTCCAGTATATCTGGTGAAATTATATGCAGTATAACTCAAAACAACACATCTTGAATTATGGATTATTCTGAATTACTACCTCAGTTTTTTGAATGGAAAGCTAACTTCTTTTTGGTAGAATTTGAGAAATTAAAATGGATAAAGCCTTATCATTTAGAAGAAACTGTTAAGATATTTT
>PVKN010040537.1:0-10711 GCA_004027915.1 Capromys pilorides
CTCCTCCTCCTCCTGCTGCTCTGTGGGCCCCCTGTCTCCCCCAGTCCCCTCTTGCCAGCTCCATCGCCTATTTGAAGTCCCATGGGAAAGCAGAGCCCGGGCTCAGCCCCCACGGCTCGGGCCAGGGGCTAAAACACTCCCATAAATCTGCAGCTCATTGGGATGCCACGTTAAAGCAGTGTGAGCGGCTGGTTTCTGTGGCCCCTGCCCTCTCTCTTTATGGGCTTCTTTGGCTCTTCTCTATAAAGAGGCCCTGTGGAGTCATTTGAAAGTTCTTATCAGTTTGCTGACAGCTATATAGGCCTCTCTGCTGAGTCCAGGAGCTCAGGCAGCCGTGCAAAACCTCTGATAGAAGAATGGAAGGCAAACGCCGGGCAGGAGGGATCAAGTGGGGGCTCAGGGACGGCTGTCTGGGGAATTCACCTTTGCGGGGTCCCGACCTCCCTGCTGGCTGGGGCTGGGTGAGGGCAGGCAGGGTTTTCCAGGGGCTTTTGATTAGGAAGCGGTTCCCCAGTGGCAGCCAGTGCGACCAACCGTGCCTCTGCCCACAGGGTGGGCAACCTGGGGGGTTGTGGGGCCAGAGCAGTGGGGCAAGTTTTCCTCAAAGGCAGTCTGAGTGTCCAGACCCCTGCTCTCCTGTCTTTACCAGCTCCTGCCTCCCGTCAGAGCCCACTGTTATCAAATTTAAAAGAACTTTCATCAGTCTGCTCGCTGCACCATTCAGACCTGATCACTGGCTTGCAGTAATCCTCCCCAGAGTGCTTTGTGGAAACCCAGGCCCTCCATAAATGTCAGCCCGTGATGCCTGGCCCTTTCTGCCCTCTCCCACATGGAGAAGGGACTGGAGGCTGCCCCACCCCCACCCCCACCCCAGCACCACTTTTCCTTTTTTTTTTTTTTTTGCTGGAAAACTCTTGCAGCCAGCAGCTGAAGGAAAGGAAAAACCATTACCTGGACCGCGGCCAGGGACTTGATGGGAGCCTCAAACTGTTTGGCATCTCTTGTCCAGAATGTTTTTCCAGGCATTTCGCAAAAAAACATCCGTACCTTCCTCCTTCTGCTTTCCAGCCTTCACCTCCGAGGGGGAGCGGGGACCATGGAAGGATGGGCGGATGGACAGACAGACAGATGAATGGCAGCCTGTGCCCCAACGTGCTGGTCTCTTTTCTCTTTTAGTGACTCTGTGCCCTTCTTTGTCATAAACACATGATTCTTCCTTTTTCAAATAATTTTGGACATGAGCAATTTTGCAAGTGTGTTCAATTTAAAATAGTTATTTAACTTAGGTTGTATGCAAAAGCAAGGGATTTTTGTGGTGTGTTAGTTGAATGTATATTGCTATTAATCTAGGGTGGTCACCAAGCAAATAATACAAAATAATTTTATTACTGGTGTAGGTCCTGTGGGGAGAATTTAGAATTGTTATTAATCAAACAATAAAAATGTGGATTTACTTCATTGTTCATGTGCACCTCTAGGAAGAGTGGTTAGGCATAAGAATAAAAATAACAGAGCAATGCAAAATGAACCGAGCCCCAAAATGGTAGAATTAATTTTTCATCCTTTCATGGTGACTAAATTGACATACTGTAATTAGTTAAAAGTTTAATTTAGGACAATGAACTAGGTATAATCACTTGTAGTATAGCTCCATCACACAAAATAATTTAAATATGTTGGAAGTTGTCATGAATTTGATGTCACAAATATTGTTCATGCCTCGCCAAGAAGTTGGGATATGGCCACCATTTCCTCCCTGGGTATCAGCTGTAAGTCAGCCATGAGTTAATCTCCTGTCATAGGTCCCTAACATGGGGCCTCACTATAGGAAATACATTTTATTTTATTTTCTTCTTTTTTTTTTTTGGCCAGCTCAGCCTGCCCTGCAAGTGGGGCTGGCACAGCATGTGGTGCTGGGGATCGAACCCTGGTCCCTGCAGTTGCCTAAGCTTTCCTGAGCAGGCACTTTAGACCGCTGAACCATCTTGCCAGCCCTGGAAATGGATTTTCTAGTAAGCCAGTTGAATATTTATTTTCAGGTTGTATCAGAACTGTTGGATTCTGGGGCTGGTGTGGGACTATGACATAGTGGTTGTCAGACACGTTTGAGAAGTAATTGCTCGTTAGAGGAAATTTGGTGTAGGTGAGTTCACTCTCCACTTAATTAGGAAAATATCTGGGTTTATAAGACAATAACTTATAAATGATCAAGTATTGATAAGTTTGGGATAGAAATTCATTTTTCTTGAGTCTTTAATATGGGTTAAGATGATTCATAAAATCATATTTATTTGGACAACTTAATATGTTGAAAACGTACTATAATAATTGGCAACAATAAAAATACAGGATTTCTGTGTAAATATTAAGGTAGAGTATTATATACTTACATTGTCTTCAGTGCCATTGGGGCCTCACTATTTTTGGCATGGCATAATTTGTATTTTTTTTTTTCATAAAGAAATGACCTAAGTTTATTATGGATATCCTCATAATCTTCAGTTGGTTACTCCTTGGTACAGAATATACATGAACCGAGGCATAATTTGTATTGTATAATAGCATGATTAGTCATTTATTTTGGTGCCACTGATCCGGGGAGTGTGACACAGTAGTCCCGTACCCTACTGAGACAGTCGGATTGAGCCTCTGGAATCAGAGCTGCATGGGAGCCGCGTGGGTTACAGAGCTCTCCCTGTAGGGAGCGGGCAGGGCGAGTTAGTTGACACGTGCACTTCCTGTCCACTGTGACAGAGTCTGTAGTAACAGGGAAGCAGTTCACTTGCTGTCTTTTGAGAGTCTAGTGCTTTTTATTTGAAAGAGCAAGGCTTCCAGTGTTTGAAGCCTGTGCACGTGTTGAGGCGCGTTTAAGCTACAGGTAAATTTGGTCAAATACATCAGGCCTTGATGATGGTCTTACCTAGGTATCATTTGTATTTTGCAAAGACTTTTGACTTTTTCCTTTAAGCTATAGATGGGAATAGAGCGCAGCAGTGTGGGATCCTGGCGTCTGGTGGGAACGAGAAGCCCCAGCGCTGGTGGTAAATTAAGGCACCAGAGGAGCATCCTCCAGGGTTGTGGTTGGAGGGAACAGCAGCCCTGGATGGACCCCATCCACCTCCCCCCAGGTCCCTTTTCCCGGAAAGCTATAGGTAACTTTATGAATGACCTAGTCACAGTTAACTGTCTCTGGCCATCTTTAGATTGGGGGTAGGAGAGAGAGGATTTCAACTGTCTAGACAGGCCCCGGAGGGCAGAGTCTCCATGGCGCTTGGTCTGGGGGTCAGAACATTAGCAGGGCTGGCCCATCGAGGCCACATGTGCCTTGTCGGGTGGAGCTGTGATGGGTGCCGTTGAGCCTACACCCTGCCAGGGTTCCTTTCCTGGGGCTCCTAGGCAGCCTGGTTGAGGAGTCAGCATTCGTGCTCACTGAGCCTCTTCTCCTGGGCACAGTCTGGAGTCCTCAGTGCACAGGAATAAGAGAAAGGAGCCTCTGCGCCTTCACGCTGCTGCCCCTTCCCCCACACACACCCATGGCTGCTCTGGAGCCAGAGCAAGCTGTCGCGTCATCGGGTGTGTGTGCCTCTCAAGTGGCCTGCTCAGCACCAGGCTGGTCTTCTGTTTGCCTTCTCTAATCAAACAAATGCGTGCTTGCTCTCACCTGGGTTTAGCCTAGCAAACATGGAAAGCCTCACCCCAGGCAAATTCCTTTAAAGCCAGTTGACCCAGGTTGTGCTCTTATTTGTTTACTTTTGATGCCAGATCTTGATTAAAAGTTTCCAGTCTACCTTTCAGCTCTTCCTTGGAACCAGCCAGTCCTCTGCTTACCCCTAAAGGTCCCAGATCTGGCCTCAGGAGCTGTAGGACTGAGAGGCCGAATCCAGTCTCTGGTCTGTGCCGAGGAGGTTGACCAAACACAGTTTTATTGGCCAGAGGCTCCCGCTTTAGTAACCTTTCACCCTGGTGGCTCCTGGAGGTGCAAGCCACTGGCCAGCCTTGCCTTTGAACTCCTCATGGCTCCGGCCTCCTCAAAGGCTCCCAGGCAGGGCCCTGTGTTTTGCTCGGGACCTGGCCTCACAGCAGGGTTACACCAGTTGGGAAAACTGATCCGCCCTTAGAATGCTGGCATATTTGAAGGTGATACCCCTGAGACTCGAAACCTATAGCTTTCTGTTTCAGGAGCTGTCTGTCACATGTCAAGAAACATGACTCGGGTCTCCCCTTTTTCCTCCTCGGCCCCTTCTTGTTTCCCCTAGGACAGGAGGTCGCAACACTGAAGCATTTCCTGAGTGATCACAAAGTCCTCTCTTGCCTTCAGCCCTTTTACTGCTTTTTCTTCTAAGTTTTCCCAAGTAGCATTCATAAATCTCAAGCCACCTTGGGAGCGTAGTTAATGGAAGATGGGATAGGGACAGGATCGTGAGGCTTTTGCATGTTCAGTTCTAATGCTTTCAGGTCAGGAAAGCCCTCATTGTAAGAATCTATTCTGCATTCAGGAAAAATGACTTCTTGCAGGAGGACACAGAAATAGCATGGATGCCCTCCCTTGTCTACTTGGATTCTTGCCTGAGCAACGGGGGCGAAGGCTTTGGTATTTAGAAACGAGTCCTGGGACCCGTGGATATGAGATGATCTCAGTGTAGCCTCTTTGGCAAGAAATCAAACTTCTTACACTAAAAATATTGACTAGAAAATCCTTCTTCAACTCCTAAGGCCATTAGCTTAGATAAGGACCAGATCACTTCCGTTAAAAGCCTCTGCTTTTCTAGAATTCACATCCCACAGTTCTGGTAGAAACAAGGCTGGAAAGGCCTTTATCTGCTTTAAAGCAAAGGTGAAGTTTTTAGCGAGTTTCCAGGGATCAGAAGAGCCAGACCTGATGTGACCCATCCTGTGGCTGCACTGTCCCAAGTGCAGCCAAGGGAAGGGGAGGAGTCGCGTTCTGTTGACTGCCCTGCCTGGTCTTGAGCCGGGCAGGACCTCCCGAGACCCAGTGAGGTGGCTATCACTCTCACAGTAGACACAAGTCAACCTCTGAGGCAGAGTAGTAGGTTCCAGAGGGTTGGGAAGAATTTATGGCATGTGATGAAAAGGTAGGAAGCGTACCTGTGAAGCTCTGCTTTTTGTTAAGAGCACCTTTTTGAACTCTTACGCTAATCTGAAATCTCCAAAAAGATAAGCTCCAAGTCATACAGGTGTGTCCTGAAGCAGCTGACCGACTAACATGTGTGTGGTGTCTGCTAAAGTCTGCGCTCTTTGCTTCTAAGACAGAATGTTGCACTTCAGAGGCTGCAATCCCAGAAGTGTGTTTCTCCCCATTCTGGCAGCCTCCATCAGGGTCCAGGGCCTGGCACAGTTGAGTTCTCTGAGCCTCTCCTTGGTTCACAGGTGGCTGTCCCTCTGTTCCTCTCCACAGGCCCCCACTCCCAGCCCCATGTGTCCAAAGCCCTCTTCTCGAAGGACTCAGCTTGGATCAGGGCCCACCCTACCAGCCATGTTTTAACTCCGTCACTTCTCTACCAGCTCTTCCTCCACAGGCATCAATGCGCTACCACAAGGTTCTGCAGGTTAGAGCTTCAGTGTGCATTCTGGGTGGACCCGGTTTGGCTCATGCTTCCGTCTATCGGGTGTAAGAGTCAAAGCCAAGGGTTACCCATCAGGGGCTCAGTGGATGAAGAGCCCCACCCCTCGATTGGAAGCCTGCTCCTCAGGAATTCTTACCCCATTCTCAGCTTTTTACCAGGAACAAGTGACAGTAATAATGAAAGGTCAGAAAAGAGCAGGAGTGACGAATGACACTTTATATCTACCTCATGAGGCCCCGTGAAGATCCTGAGAACTGTCTGCTGGGCAGAACTCAAGGGCTTCCCAGGTGACTCTGGCCTGGGTTTCACCTGTGAGGTAAAATTCACCTCATGGTCCTTGGTCACATGAGACCAGTAAATACCGCTGGCAGCTTATCAGGTCCACCACAAGCTTCAGTTTTGTTTTGCTTTTGTTTTCGTGAATCAATGAATGATTTTTTGAGGTGAGTTTTTTTTTTTTTTTTTTTAATTGAAAATTTAAATATCACAGATCATATTTTAATTTGGAAGAAAAAAATTAAAGGTCTAATATTATACATTATTTGGGGAGCTTTAGGCTTTTCACAGATGTTTGAGAATTTGGAAAACCTTATGGTAGACATGATTCTTCGTTCTTAAGTCAATGTTACTCCAGACGGTTGATTTGGAGAACAAGTAGAAGAGGGAAGAATGAAAATGAAACTTCCCAGCCCCCAGGGAGACTGTGAATCTGTCCTGGAAACACTCGAGGCTGTTTGTCACCTTACCTGGATATATCAGCTGGTGACCCCAGCCCTTTGAATACTCACGTTGACTGTAAATTTCATAGTGAATCGCAGTAAAGAAGAAATCTTTGGGGAAGTTTACAAAATTTTTATCACTCTTTTTAGCTCTCTGTTTTTTATTTTGATGTCAGAAACCCGATCTTCTCGGCCAATATAAGTTCATGGTCTTAACATATTTTGTGTGTTTTTCAGAGTATTGAATTCTCTTTGGCCAGTAGCCTGGGAAAAAGTCGTTTAGCCGACTAAGGCAGCAGCGGTTTCCGAGTTCGCCGCCTGCAAAGCGTGTAACTTAGCCTCGCTGGAGTCTTCCCTCTTGGTCCTTCAGCAAGGCAGTGTTCACTGATACCCCTCCTTTAATGAGAGGCCACAGCATGGCACTGGTAACTAACAAGCTGGGTCTGGCCTGGGGAGAGCAGGCTGTCGCTGACTTCCTCCCCCTCCTACTCTGCCCTGTGTTTCTGCCACTCATCCCAGGGGCATCTAGCGTTTTCTGTTTCTGGACCTGAGAGATGAAGTTTAGGTTTAATGAAGCCTTCCCACGTGGAGCAGCTAAGCCGCCACTTCTGAGGTGCTCAGGACCCTTGCCTCGCTGCTCCAAAGCAAGCTGCAGTGCAGGGAGCCGTGCTGGCACCAGGCCTAGAACAGGCGCATCTGGGCCCTGAAGGGGCCTAAGAGGTGGTGGGCGAACATTTAGGTCCCCTTCTCATCTGCTCTTTTTCAGGATTCTTAGCGTGTAACTTGGGACAGGTCCCTTGCCTTCAAATACATATCTCATTTCACCCTCCATTTGTTTTTTATGTTCCCTCCCAAGAACTCACTCCCACCCCTATTAGAATAACCATGGAAAGAGACCAAGGGTGGAATTAGGCATTATGTTGTCTAGACAACCGCGCCCTAAATAACGGAGCAACTTCTTGGTTGTGGTTATTCTCAGAAGGGTCTCCCAGCATCGCTCCAGATAGACTTACGGCCGCCTTCCCCACTGTCTGGGGTCAGACATTACCCGCCTCTGTCACAGCCCGCAGGCTGGGAAAAGAGCGATCCTCCCGCCGCCGCGAAGCAGGATTCCTGGAGCTCCCACGCGCTTGCTTGGCGCTGGGGCTCCCAGTGTTCAGTTAGGAAGTCCAGAGAAAAGCCGAACCCTAACCCCCATGAAGCTGTCAGTGGCTCAATTTTCTCATCGTAAAATAGGGCTCTCCCTTGGGTTGTGAGGATTAAATAAATTAATACAGGTAAAGCACATAAAATAGCGCCTGCTGCATCATAAGTGCCCCGTGTAATTAACAGGTATTTATTGAATTCCTGCTTTGCACCGCAAGGCACAGTTTTGAGTCCCACAGATGCACCGTGCCGCAGATAGGCCGCAGCGTGGGCCTCACATTCCTGGGGAGCAGGTGCCAGGTGGTGGTGATCTTGGTGTCACTGTTATCTGAGGCCGGAGAGGGTGGAGGCAGCGTCACCGGGTCCTTTTTGCATCCTCTCTCTAGGGGCATTTGTCTCACACTGAGACAAGTGAGTCTTCTGGAACATTCTGTGTGGAAGATTATAGGTTGTTTGTCGGTGTATTTTCTTCTGTTTTCTAAGTGCAAATTTACCTCTTCCTTTTTAAACTCCATCACGTGACTTCGAGGAAGCAAGGATCCAGGAATCTCTGTTTGGCATTTGCTTCTTCTTACCTCATATTTTTGTTCCTGTTTTGTATCCTTTCTCTTGACAAACATGAGGCTTTAAAATTCTTCATAAGAACCAACCATGTAACTTGATACCATGTACCTTGTAAAGAGCTTGTAAATATGCACTGACCTTTGAAAAAAACACCTGTCTAATTAGAACCTCTTGCAAATTTGAGCGAAGGCACTGTTTTTGCCCTGGACACCATCACTCCTACTTCTTTCTTGCATTTTTGTGATTATTCAGGAATAGATGCTGTAACCATTTTCTCTGGTGGAAGTAACTGCATGTTAATTCTTTAATCACTCTTCCCTTTCGTAAATATAAATACCAAGGTTGGAAATGAAAGGGAGGCATACGCCGCTTCCAAATCGCTGACATGTGCTTATATGTGGGCCTTCAGGGATTTCCAGCCGCTCTATGTGAGAACAGGATTTGAAGACCGGCCTTGTACTTGCTTGTTTTTCTAACCTTTGGGTGACTCATAGTTTTGGACATAAGAGTAAGATCTAGAACTAGAAATGAAGCTGTGCAGATGGGAAGCTATGGTGTATTTCATACAGGAATAGAGCTGCTGCCACTGCCACTAAAAGTTGTTTAGGAATTCTCCGGAGTGAGTGAGGGGGGCCAGACATGGCCTGGACGACGGTATGGAACTCCCTGAATTTCAGCACCGGAAAAATAGGATTCAACTGGAGGAGGTTAGGAGATGGCTAATAAAAGCGCTGGGCGTAGATAGAGTCAAATCAGAAGAGCGAGTTCTTTGCAGCCAGCCAAGGGGAAGGGTTTCGAGCCACTTCTCAAAGTCCCAAGAAGGGCGAGAAAGAGAAGAAAGTCCAAAGAGTATGTCATAGTTTCACAACTGAGTTGATTAATATTAAGGTGATTTTTGTGCATGACTGTGTGCCTCCTGGATAAAAGCTATGTTATGTATCTATTCTGCGAAGTGTGTGCTTTTGAGACGGGTCTCACTGTGTGTTCAGGCTGGTCTTAAGTTCATGTAGCCCAGACCACGTTTTTTTTTTTTTTTTTTTTTTTTTTTTCACGAGGAATTGGCACTGTGCTGCTGAGCTATATCTTTGGCCCTATCTTCAAATCTGCAGCAGTCCTCCTATCCCAGCCTCCCAAATGTTGAGTTTACAAGCATGTTCCCCCACCCCCAACTGGATAGACTTTTAAACAAGAAAGAGTGGCCACAATAGCAATGTGCTGTGTATCCTACATTTTAATATATTTTTAGAAGGACAAAATAGAGATCAGGACATCCTAAAAGAACCTAATTCCTGGCAAGACCTGTTGGATATGTATGACGTCCTAGAGAAAGCAGGTTGTGTGCTCCATGGCATGCGACACTAGCTCTTGCACAAGGCAGTGACTGCATTTCAAATGGTTCTCAGCTGTTCCCTGGAGCAACACAGCCCAAAATAGAGCATCTGCCAGCCCAGCCAAGTCTTGTTCTGCTTTGCTGCTGCTACTGGGAAAAATTAGTTGTGACATTGAGGGTGGAGTTCTGTCTCCTTAATCCACTCAAACTTTCTGGGACACAGGGTGTCCCTCGAGCAGTGCAGGATCCCAGGAAAAAAGAGAAATCCAGTGAGTTTTGAGTCCTCACCTATAGATGGGGTCGAGGAAATTCTTCTTTGTACTGTGGGCCTCCTAGCAGAGAATTCTAGAGAGTTCCTCTGGAGAGCTCGTTCTGTTCTCCATATGAGAGGATAATGAGGCAGGGAGGAAAACTGACCTGAAAAATTGATCAGTAAATAGAAAGAAGGACTTCACGTCAGGACATCTTTCGGGGAGAGGAAGAGCATTAAAGTGCATAGGGATACAAATGAACACACAGTGTGTTTTATAAGAGTTTCAAGTTCACAGCAGAGCTGAGCAGAAAGCATAGCTTCCCACTTCTCCCGTCCCCCTGGAGGCACAACCGCCCCCAAGCCTCCACAGCAACGCTTTCCCCTAATTCCTGACGCTGCGCTAGCCAACTGTTGCCATCCAAGACCCCTGATTTTACACGGCGGTTCACTCTTGATGTTGCGTATTTTGTAGGTGTGGCTAAATCTGTGATGACGGGTAGACGTGGCCTTCTGAGAGCTGCACTGCTCGGGAAACCCTCTGTGCCATTCCTGATCTCCTCGTCTGCCGACCCTGGCATCCACTGATGTTCTCAGCCCCTCCATAGCTTTGCCTTTTCTTGAACATACATGGTTGGGATCCAACAGTGTATATATGTGTGGCCTTTTCAGATTGGCATCTCGCCCTAGCAGTATTTACATTTCTTCCCTGTATGAATTGATAGCTCATTTCTTTTCAGCACTGAGTAATTAATGTTCCTTTGCCTGGGTTCACGACAGTTTATCTGTTCATCCTTCAGGATGTACTGGCTGCTCCCAAGTTCTGGCTAGCATGGGTAAAGCTGTTGTGAACACCTGTGTGCAGGTCTCTGTGTGGACGTAAGGTTTTAGTAAATACCGAGGAGCCCAGTTATTGGGTTGGTGGTTAAGAGTAGGTGTATTCTTCTGTTTATTATGCCGACTTTCTTCCCATGTGTTGTCCCTTTGCGCGTCTCCTGCAGGAATGAGCGAGAATTTCTGTTGCTCTGTATCCTTCTTGCTCTTAGCCTTACTGTGTTTTGACCACTTCAGTGATCAAACACAGGGAAATCTCGCTCTCATTCTTTCCCTCTCCTCT
>PVKN010040538.1:0-10702 GCA_004027915.1 Capromys pilorides
ATATATCCCTTTTATTTCTTTGTCTTGGCTGATTTCTCTGGCTAGTTTCAAGTACTATATTTAATAGATGTAGTGGTAGTACATATCTGTCTCATTCCTGGTTTTAGAAGGAAAGCTCTAGTTTCTCCCCATTTAAGATGATGCTGCTAGAAGGGTTGTCATAAATGGTTTTTATCAGACTGAGATGAGGTTCTTCTATATCTATTTTCTTGAGGGTTTTATTCTAATTATGAACAGGTGTTGGATTTGGAAAATGCTATTTCAGTGTCTACTGAGATGGTCATGTGATTTTCTCCCTTGCTTCTGTTTATGTGATATATTGTGTTTATTGATTTGCATCTGTTGAATCATATTTATATCTATGAAGTCTACCTACTCATGATATTTGACATTTTATATATTTTGCTGCATTCTGTCTGCTAGTATCTTGTTGAAAATTTTGTGTCTATGTTCACTAAAGCACTTGGCCTGTAGTTTTCATTTTTGGTTGAATCCTCAGGTTTTGGAATCAATGTACTGCTAGTTTTCAGAAATGACTTCAGGAGTACCCTTTCTCTTCCAATTTCATTAAAGTGCTTGAGGAGTATTGGCATTAGATCTACACTGAAGTTCTTGTAGGATTTCACAGTGAATCCATCAGCACAAACTTTTCTTATTTGGTAGGTTTAAAAAAATTATTACGGTTTTAATTTCATTGTCTATCATTGAATTAGTTGTGGTTTTTATATCATCTTGCTTCAGTTTTCGTGATTCATATGTATCTAGGAATCTACTTATTTCTTCTGAATTCTCATGTTTGTTGGTGTAGAAGTTTGGGAAGTCATTGGAATTGTTCTGTGACTTGGGTTTAAGCAATGCCTTCTCAAATGGAGGCTGATCATACTGCCCCTCGGCAATATGGCATACATGGTGCTGGGTTTCTTCTCCAACTGTAGCAAAACCTGATGCTGTTTTGTAGTTTGAAATAGCCACAAAGATGGTAGCCCAGTGCGGAATGCAAGTGTACTCTGCAGACTGTGCTGCTCAAACTGCCCCCCTTTCTTTCATTCTTGCATCAATACCTGGACCTCTCTTGGGGAGGCTTCACCTCATTCAGATGGTCGATCTCTGGCCTGGCCTGAGAAAATCAGAGAACTCTGTTTCCTTGACTACAGTAACTAAAACCAAGGCAGTAGAAGTTATGAGTATTTACTGAGTTTGGATAATGTGATCCTGAAGCTGTCAGGTATCCTCTCAAGACTGTTTTTCACTGAAGAAAGAACTAGGAGAGGGAGAATGACTGAGTTCTCACAATGTTTAAACCCCTACATTAGCTTTACATGATGGACAGCTGGAAAGGAGACATAGGATTTTTGACTTACAAGAGTATAATAAATTTTCACTTAATATATTCACTTAAGTCTGCTTTATCCTTTTAAATTTGCAATAAAACAAGTACCACCTCTGATTTCCTTGACTATAAAATAAGGAGGTGGATTTACCTTACAACTAAGAAGCTATGGGATGACTAAACTAAATGATTATGACCACATGCAAGTTAAAACCTTTATCCTCAAATTGCTATTGATAGTGAATCAAGTTTCAGGAGTGTTGTGTAGATCAAAACTCACTCTCAAGACTCTTCCCTCTGGGGAAGGTTGAGTTTGAAACACAAGGGTCCTTATTACATTGAATGACCCTGAAGTTCTGGTAGGGCAGTAAGAAGATAGGGTGTGAAGAAATGAAACTGTAAGTTAGCCTTGAAAGCATGCAGGCCAACTTGTTTTGCTGGTGAGAAACAGGCATTACATACATGCCATGATATATCCAATGTAAAAAGGGGGGTTATAGTTCCTAGGAGAAGACAGTCATAATTTAGAGGTATTAAAAAACAATAACACTGGAGGCCCAAGGAGATTTTCTTCAGATGCCTACAGACATTTTACCTAACCTAATTTAGGCAATGTCAGGAGTCAGAACAGATTCCCATCAGATCTGGCATCCTTGTCATAACATGGCATTTGAATAGAAGATATCCCTTCCCAAGAGAAATTCTTGCTAAGGAGCTCTGTTGCTTAATGGTGTTTAAAGATTCCTTTTAAATTTCAGGGCCTGTTTGCATGAAATTTGCATTAGAAAAAGCAACTGTTGGCTGAGCTCCACTTAAGGGGAAATAGGCTTTCTCCAGGCAAGGATTCAGAGGGGTCTGCCCTCACTGCTGTCATTAGCTGATGAGGGCAAAATTCATTGTGAGAGAAAGGAGGCAGGCCTTGGGTTTGAATGTGGAATCACACATGGAGTTTTCTAGAAGATTTTCTAGAAGTTTTCAAAATGACCTTGGGAGTATTCATGACAGTGGTTACATTTGTGGTGTTACTCATGTAGTTGAGATGGTTAACCATTTGCTGCTCTTGTGATTTGGAAATGGTACACAGAGCTAGCTTAATTGATATGTCATGATTACTTGCCTTTTCTTGCTCTTGGGTATGTAAATTTTAACAGAGATAAGGTGAGGAGGAGGTCACAATCTCCTATTACCATTTAGTTTGTAAGCCTGTAGTTCCACATTTAAACCCAAGAATGTCTAAATAAGTGAAGGACTCAGTAACATAGACTGCATTGCATGCTTTCTAGGGCAGATTCTTTAACAGACTAGTGAGTTCAAAACTAATCAGTGTTAGGGAAAAGGAGTAAAGCTAATAATCTCACCTACTTCCTCACATTTTCTTCTTCTGGATTAGATATTTTCAAATGATAGTCACTTGTTTAGGAAACAGTGTTTGAATTGACCTATATAGGAATTAAAAGATTTAGCCAAGTTAAAAATATTGTCAAATGGTACAGTGAGGATTACCTTATACCACTAATAGAGAACCTTAGTTATGCACAGAAAAATACACTTTGATTCAAATACAAAATCATAATTTGGTATACCAATCCTGTACCCAAATATTGCTTATTTCCATATATATACATTGCTTTGATCTGGTCAGTATTGAAGTTATTCATTTTTCCTATAGGCACATTTTTCAAAGTTTACTTTGCAGTTAAGTTAGGAGATGAAGAAACTTTTTTTCACATGAGGAAGAATTTATTAATGAAAGGAAAGCTCTCTTTGGTGACTCTGTTTTCTAAATGCTGCATTCCTGCACAACTTGACCACAGATCACTTAGACTTTGTGTTTAACACTTCAAATTCCTTTACCTTCTTTATTTATCTACTGCTAGCTCAGTTACCTCCTTGATTAGATTCATACTTTTTTTTTTTGTATTTAGTACAGGGTCTGCAGGGTCTACAGGGTCTCACTACATAGATCCGACTCATAGCGATGCTCCTATTTTCAGCCTCCCAAGCACTGGGATTATAGGTGCATGCCACCACACCCATTCTCAGTCACCATCTCAGTGTGCCCTCAGGGCAGGGCTGGCATGGACCAATGGGGATTGAATCCCAGTCCCTGCTTCTGCCTAAGCAGGCACTTTAGTCCACTGAGCTATCTGACTATCCCTAGATATATACTTTTCAAAGGCAGTCTTAGTAAAAGTGCTGGCTAGGCCTTCTGGAAGCAAGCATAGACGAGGTAGAGGACAAAGAAGTAGCCCCCCAGCAGCCAGGTATAATTGGAAACTTTATAACTGGATAAAGTGAAGCTCTCCCTGAATTGCAGGCTTAGTGTGACACATAAGGAAGACGGAGTCGTGTTGTCTGTTGGGAAGATACGGCTTAGCTCTGCGAGTTTTAGGAGGACTGGACATGCTTAGGCTGACAGTGTAACAATCCTACAACCAGCTAGAATGGCTGTGGGTGGCCTCCTAGGTATATGCAAATGGTGGTGGCAGCATGGCTACTGCTGCCTGCAATGGTTCCAGTGTCATTTGAACAGCAGCTACAAGTCTCTACTTGGCTGGTAATCTGTCATGGACATACATAATTTCATCACATGCTAATTTCATAAATACTTATAGGAGGATATATTCACCAGAGATCTTATTTTCATTGGAAATGAGAGACATCAAATTTATTCTGGCTTAAACAAATAAAATGTATGGCACAAATCTCTAAGAAATCATGGAACTAACTGGCTTCCTGATTCCTAGTAATTCTAATAGTATTCCTGAGATTGGTTCACTATGATTTTATTTGACTAATGGTTAATAAATTCCCTGGGCAGATAGAGAATATGTTCTTTCCTGTAATTAAATATGTGTGTGTGTGTGTGTGTGTGTGTATGTGTGTGTTTGTGTGTGTGTGTGTGTGTGTGTGTCAGATAAGGTGGCAGCAGCCCCCAGTAAAACCCTCAGACAGAGTGAACAAATACTGACTTCTTAAAGGAGAAGCAAAGCCTATTAAAAGAGGAACAGAGGCTGGAAGTTAGATTTACAAAACTATTATTTGCTGATGTTTGCTACAAGGAAACTCCTGCAAACTTTGCCCTTTGTACTTAGGTACTTAAGAACTAGTAAGAACCCAGATGAGACCTAAATACTCACATAGCTTCATTCACGCCCAAAGGTTAGTATTATGGTTTGTGTCTAGTTGTCCCCTAAAGCCTCTTGTAGACCTATATGGGGCTTTGTCAGAGGTGGCTGCATCTAGAGTGTGTGACCCTGGTATTGATTCACTGTGCTAGGCTAGGCTCCAGGGCATTAGGGTTAAGCACGTGAGAACTCTCTGCCCTAAGCAGCCTGAGTAAGATACAAGGGTTAGAAAGAGCTATGGTTGGCCCTTGCTTGTTTTGTTACCTTCTACCCATTATGAACTGTTTCTCTTCTGTGATGCCTGTCTGCCATCCACACTGCCTGGAGCCAACCTATTGAGGATGGAAATCTCTACAAGCTGTGAGCTAAATGAACTTTCCTCCCTTTATTTGTGTGTATATTTTATCTCAGCAATGAGAAAAGTCACAAAGACAGTTTGCTAAACCTGGCTCATTCAGTTGTGGCTTTTTAAATTGAACAGAATGGGGCTAGATAGCAAGAGAGTCTGTGGAGGGGAGGCTGACAAATTGCCTTTATGAAACACCTACCAAATAGCTATCATTTTCACATATGTTTCATTCTCTTTTTATGATGCTTCTTCAAAGCAGGCCTTATTATTCTCCCTTTAGTATGGAGACTAATGATAGTAATAGTAATGATAATAATAACAACAAAGATGATGATAATGCAACAAAAACTATTCTGGTTACCAGCTAGTAAGAGCTGAGTCTTTGTCTTCAACCTAATGTATTGTGTTCATGTTTATATGACTCTATGAATTAGCAACATTGATGGTGGGGGATGGGTCACAGCCTGAGACTGAAATGCATTGTGGCTCTTGATGTATTTGATGTGGGTTGGTTATTTGTATCTCTTGGACTGCTCAGGCTGCTAGCACAAAGTATCACAGGTGATGCAGTCTGAACAACACACACTTATTTGTCATGGTTCTGGAGGCTGAGAAATCAGAGGTCAAGGTGCCGTCATAGTTTGGTTCTTGGTGAAGGCCCTGCTCTTAGATTGCAGCTAGCCACCTTCTTACTATATTCTACCTCTGATCAATTCCTTTTCCTCCTTCTTTTTGTTGGTTGAGGTAAAGTCTTGCTATGCAGTCCAGGCTGACCTTGAATCCACTTTGTAGCCCAGGCTAGGCTCCAACTGCCAGTGTTGCTTCTTCAGCCTCCTGAGTTTTGGATTTCAGGTTTGCACCACTATATTTAGGCAATTCCTCTTCTTAGGAGTAACTAGTACTATTTAGGAAGCTCTCTTCTCATGACCTCATCAAAATCTAGTAGTTTCTCAAAACCCCAACCCCAAATGCCAATGAACTGAGGGATAGAGTGCCAAGACAAGATTGTAGCAAACATGCAAGCAAAATCGTTCTCCCCCTTGCCTCCCACCTCTTTATAATTCCTGATCATTTATTCTCTTATTCTTCCCCCAGTTCTCCGTTCTTGCCTGCATTATTTCTCTTCATCAAACCATGACAGGAATTTCTTTTGAAAAACAATTTCTCTGTCTCTGTCTTGGTCATATTTCTCTATCTTTTTCTCTCCTCTCTCTGTCTCTGTCTCTGTCTCTATCTCTATCTCTGTCTCTCTTGGTCTTGGTCTCAGTCTCAGTCTGTGTCTCTGTCTCTGTCTCTCTCCTTCTCTCTCTGTATCTCAGTCTCTGTCTCTTTCTCTGTCTCTGTCTCTGTCTCTCTCCTTCTCTCTCTGTATCTCACTCCCTGTCTCTCTTCCCTTCCTCCCTCTGAATCTCTGAATTCAAGTATCCTATGGTAGTCCTGTCATGGTAACTAACAGAGCACTGTGTATGGACGCTGTTTGTGTTCTGACCTCCTATGATGTCCATACTTTGTAGCCAGTGGAGGAATAAGCTCATTCTCCCCTTTACTCATGCTAATGCATCTTGAGATTTCGAAACAGTAATAGCTGTGAGTAGGATCCACAATTAACTTCACCTAATAAGGAAAGGGGCACAAAGCCACCCAGCTCAATTTGATATAAAGCTTTATTTGCCATTGACTGAGTGTAACCAGCTAAAGGCATTAGCTGCCTGGGCTGAGCAGATTAATAACTTGCCTTGGGTTATCTGCTGAGCTTCATCCTGAAATAAATCCTGTCTGATCTCTTGGTGAAAGCCATGAGATTATTTCAACCAGTCTGGAGGCAAGGATTTTTTTTTTTTGCCTTATATTTGAGCAGCAAAATGACTCTGAATAAAGCATATATTTTGCATATCTCAGGGTTTGGCTAATTTATGAATTAGAACCACTGGCAAAAGATGGCTTGATCACTGTCATCAGAAATTTTATAATCAAGAAATAAATGATTAAGCAAGGAATGTATAATCAAGGAGTATATGATTAAGGTAGAGAATATTAGGCTATACTGTGAGCAATTTACCTGTCCCTCCTCTCAGGGGAGATACTTTTGATATTCACAACTAAGAGGAAGGAGTGCTGCCGGCATGCATGGATAGAGACCACGGATGCTGAAAACATTCTACAATTCCCAAGACAGCCCTATGAGAAAAAGAATTCCTGTCCTCCAAGTGTTGATAGTGCTGAGGTTAAAAAATCATAAGGATGGTTGTAAGTAACCCAGGCTTCCAATCAGGTATAATATTGTCATTCACTCCCACTGGACAGTGTCCCTCTTTGACAGAAGCTGTTGCTGGAGGACTTAGTTCTTGGGTTATTTTTTGATCGGTGCTGCAACAAATTGCCATGACTCAGTGGTTTGTATGCTGCAGATTTATTACATGGAGCTCAGAAACATCACCAAGTCCCTTCTGGATGAAGGAAATAAAGGAGAAACAGCTGCTTGTCTTTCTTGGGCTTCTTAAAGCTGTCCCCTTTCTCTGTGGCTCTCGTCCATCCTCAAGGTGAGTCGTCCATCCTCAAGGTGATCAGTCTCATCACTCATTCACCTACATCACACCTCTAGTAGCACTCCTGCTTTCATCCTCCAAGGTCCCTTGTGGGGATCTTGAGTCTAGTTGGATGGTCCAGGTCAAGATGACTCTCCCAGGTCACCGTGCTTAATCACACATCAGAAACCACTTTTGGCATATAAAGGTCACATCGTCATGGGTTTTGGGGATTAAGACATGCACATTATTGAGGGACTATGATTTTATCTGCTACTCATAGTCTTCTTCCTCTTCTAGAAGAACACCTAGCCTATGTGTGATTTCTGTAATATCTAATTTTGCAAACTCCTCTAGACTACTGGAATACTGTGGCAAAAGGACAATAAAAGTCTGTTCTAGAAAAGCAAAATAGCAGCATTCCTCATCCTCAAAGAAGTAATATTTCTTTTTTTGAAGAATCTTCTGCCCACTTGGTGAAGTTACTGACCTAATTCTACATAAAAATAGAGACAAGAATACATAGAATTTTAAGATCCTAAGAAGATTAGAGAATTAAGTTATTCTTTTGAGCCACCATCATCATCCTTATTTCTTCTCCTCCTTTTCTTCTATTTCTCTTTCTCCCCCTCCTTCTCCTCTTCCTCTTTTTCCTCCTTTTTCTTGTGGTATTAGAGATTCAACACAGGGCATTTGCACTGAGCTATCACCTAGCCCTTTTATATTTTTATTTTGAGACAAGGTCTTTTTTTAAAAAATGTATTTAGTACAAGGTCTCATTACACAGATTGAACTCTTAGTGATTCTTCTGTTTTCAACCTCTCAAGTGCTGGGTTTACTGGCACAGGCCGCCACACCCTGTCTCAAATGACCTCCCAGCATGCCCAGGGGCAGGGCTAGCACAGCATACTGGGGATCAAACCCTGGTCCCTGCATCTGCTTAAGCAGGTGCTTTAGTCTGCTGAGCCATCTGGCTGGCCCTTTTGAGACAAGGTATTTCTAAGTTGCCAAGACTGGACTTGAACTTGATATCCTATCTTAGTTTCCCAGTGTGCTACCATACCTGGCCTATTTCATTTTTCTGTACATAGATTAGAATTCAATGAATCCTTATTTTAAAGGTATAAATTTCTCATCTTAGTAACCTAAATCCCATTTAGTCCCACCTATTTTGGGTCTAGATCTATGTCAATATTTAACTCATTCTTTTATGATGCTAGAATTGAAGCTTATGCTGTAACTATTTTCATTATGGGTTCTGTACTTACTGCATTATTTGGATACTTTCAAGATTATCATAGTATTTGGAGGATAAAATTATGTATTATAGAAACACTACACATTCTGCCAGGGTTCAAAATACTTAAAATTCATTTGATTATTTTTAAAGTGTATGAAAACTAGACAAGGAAAATTCAAAAATATTGAGTGGCTATTTATAAGGATATACTCTGCATTAGCTTTTAAGAAAATGCCAGCTTAGAAAGTTACACATATGAATGTTTTTCTCATACCAAAGACCCAGAAGGGACTTGCCATAATCATTCCTATTTGGTTGTCTTTTCTCAGATATTGTCCCAGTAGCAAAGCATCAATTTGTCCCCATCTCTAATAAAATTACATCTCTACTTTGATGAGGTACTATGCAAAGAAAATAAATGTTATTTCTCTTCTAGATGAGCCTTTGGTTCCTAGCATTTCTCATCTGGCTTCTCTCTACAAAGGCAACACAATGCGTTAGAAAAGGCATTGGCTCTATAGCCCACAATGTAAACCTCACTTTGTCTCTCTTTAAGCAGTAGTATCTTTGGAATAGATTACCTACTCTTTCCTAAGTTCAGTTTTCTTATTTGTCAAAGGGGTTAGTTAGGATTCAACTGATTCACTTTATAGAGATAATAAATTGAAAGTGGGCATAATGTATGTACAAGGGGTGACTGAAGACTTACATGACTACCCTTTGTCTCCTGATTATCAGATGTCCTACTTCTGCATGGACAGACTAACTTTCTGAGATACTGCATGGTTATTGTCTCTGATGTCCTAGTTACTGTTTCCTGGGACAACAGAGAGGAAAAGAGGTTTCCTTTGGTTCATGCCTTAAGTCCATGATTGGCTATCTTCAAGGTGGGACTCTATTGTAGAAGGATCTGGCAGAAAAAAGCTGTTCAGAACATGATAGCCAGAAGCAAGAGAGAGGGAAACGAAGATCTATGAAGGAGACACTGTCTTTGTGCACTTCCCCAGTGACCTGCCTCTAACCAGGGCCTCATCTTAGCAGCATATCCAGCTGTGGCTGAGGGCGTGGCCATTTCTGAGGGACCACGATTGGGACCATCAGTGCATTCATCTATCAGGAGTGTCATGTGCCTGTGCTACAGTCACCTGTCCAAAGCCCCACCTATGAGCATTAGACTCTTCTCAGGGAATGTTTCAGATATAATCATATTCCATGTCTTCTTCACCACCCTTATGAATCAGAAGGAGCTTAATATGTGGACAAGTTACACACTTCCAGTATCCATAGTTCATATTTGGAGTAACCATTTTTAATGCTCTTAAATGTAACTCACTTGTGATATAATTAGATGCTATAAAATCCTTCACCTTTTTATTACTCAAACGAGAATCTTCTGGAAAATGCTGACTCTGCAATTAATAAAAATCCTATTAATATTTGAATCAATTTTCACTTTAGTGACAATCCCCTTATTTTCATGGAACACACAGTGCTGGCCATATTACCAACTGGGAGCCTTAAAAATCCACCACTCACCTTCATAACTTCCATTTGGAATATTTATTTTTTAAGAGGAAAAATGGTGTCAATGTTTTTGATCAATATCATGCTTCTAGAAAATTTGAATCCCGACATCTTTATTTTTATGGATCAGTATTTATGTGGCTTTGAGTACATTGGCAACTGAGAACGTGGGATAAGAAAGCAAGAAACAATAAATTTGAATATCAACACTACAAATTCTTTGCTGAGAGACTTTGAGCAGCACACTTAACCTTTCTGTTATCTCTAATCCATAATAGGATTATTATGAGATGGCTCACAATACTTAATACAGTACCTACTGTATACATTTTTGTTTCCATTATTAATAGTATCATTGTTATTATGTACTTAATTTTCTTACAGTGAGAATAAATTTAGCTGTGAAATATGCAGTGCTTAGCATAAAGCAGGACACAAGTAAGTTCTTAGTAAATGGCATAAATTCTTTTTTTTAATTTAATTTTATTTTAAAAAATAAAAGCAAAGCAGGAACAAAAATCAGAAACAGGAAGGAAACAGGGAAACACACAACAGTAAATGTTACAGACTTTCAAACCAAGAGTAACTGATTAAAAATGATTGATA